>JAJHSJ010000008.1:75374757-75634655 GCA_021015155.1 Magnolia officinalis | reverse complement strand
AACAGTCAAAATTAAATGGCAATGCAATGTAACTATAATAATAAAAGAATTCATTAAATAATGTAATGTATTATAACACCAAGTTTCATTAAAAAAAACTAACCAAATAGGTAATTCAAATGATTCACTAAAATAATGCAACTAACCCTACGAAAACTAAATAAATAGCAGATAACATGCTCAAAGATTGGAGCATGTAGCAATAGCTAGACTAACAAGGACTGCGGAAGAAATTGAAAATGCTGTGGCACCGGAGTTCAATGATTATACTAGAGATGGAGCCCGGGGAGATGACTTTTGTTGTGAAGATGGCTTTGGTGGAATCACTAGAGCAGATGGTGTGGGTGATGGCGGTGACTTGGGTGGAGCAAGGTGAGATGGGGCGGAGGTTTTGATGGCACTACAAAAACATTGAAAACAATCAATAGTTGAATGTAATAGAATTATTGTGGAACTGCAAAACATTTAAATCTATGTTAAAATCTTAAGTGCATGTTTGGTTGTACTAAATATCAAGAAATTTAATAATATTTCATGACTAATTTGGTGCAAGTCACTTAATCTATAAATTAGAACTACGAAAAACTAATCATGTTCAAGATTCTAAATCCACAAGACATATCCAATCTTTGGCCTTTTCCAATAAAATGTGGACCATGGTAATTTTGTTTTTCTTAACGGTTTATTTAGAGCATTGCCCACCCATGGTGTAGCCACCATTGCAAGATCTAGATCACTTGTTGCAATAGATGTCCTAAATCGAGTCTGTTTCTGGGTCTATCAATGCCATTGACAGTCTGTTCGATGTCACCTTTGATGACATCGAACAGGTGACATCGAACAGTGCTCGATCCCATCGATATTTTTCAGATTTTCTTTAGTTGGTCGCTGGACTAACTGGGCACTTTTTCGATGCCATTGATGAGTGTTCAATGCCATCGAGAATTTTTAGAAAATTATGTTATGTCTCTGGACAGTTGAGGTGTTAGTTCGATGCCATCGACATGGTTTGGTTTCGATTCCATCGAAGGATTAGTTTAGATGACATCGACAGATTATGCGCAGATTTTTGCAAAACTAAATTTGTGGAATTTGTTTTCTATTTTGATTGTGTTTCATCCAAAGGCTATATATTGGAGTGCAATCGAAATCGGGAGGGTATCAATGAGATTCTAAGGTTTCTAAACCGTTCAAAGATTTCAAAGGGTGTAGCAAAGGTGAGATTCGAGGTTGTTCGAATCGGGTAAGCTCTTTACTTTGTAATTTCTGCTTTCATAGTGACTATCTGTCGCAATGGACGTTCCCCATTCACCATGTACAGATCAATGGTGCATTGCACCGTAGGTGTTGGGTGGGCCTGCAATGGACGTTCCCCATTCACCATGGCACACATGAATACAAAACAAAAAACCAAGAAAATCTTCGCCGTTGCATCACATAAAATAATGACTAGAATGTTGAAGACGTGAGAGATGTGAGAGAGATGTAAGAGAGATGTGAGAGGTTGACGAATAAATAGGTACGAGGTATGTTTGATGAGAAAGAGTCCTCTTTTATCTGAATCATTATACGTGATTATCGTACGTTTTCCACTATTGATACGTTGTACGCGTGCAAAGATATATTTGCCTCATGCATGTGGAAGTCGATTTCATGTAACACTAGGTAATTCATGTGATATAAAGCTCTGTGGGCCCATAGTGGTGTTTATGTCAAATCTACTCCATCCCTCAGTTTCATCAGCTTATGTTTAGAACGAAATGAGAAAGTGAGGTGGATCCAAGACTCAAGTGGCCCACGCTATAAGAAAAGGTGGGAATTGAATGGCCACCATTGAAACATTATTGTTGCCGAAAGAAGTCTTGGATCAGGATGATATTTGTGTCTTCTCTATATCCGACTGGGAATCACTTTATGAACGGGTTGGATGGCAGATAAAGATCACGGTGGGCCCCACAAAGCTTGGGTCTACCTCATGTTTTGGATCTCATCCTAATGTGAGCCAAAAAAAAAACTGATTAACGGAGTGAATTTCACAAAAATAAACCATCCAGGTGGGCCCCACAAAGCTTTGTGTTGGAGGAACTCTCTGTAACACTCGCGTCCAATGCACATAAGTTTTAGATCTCCTATGTTACCCGGGACACCTTTTCTCAGATGCTGATTTCCCGCGAAAGCCCTTTATTAGGAAGTTCCAACGTTGAGATGCTATTTGGGGCTCACTGTGAAGTTTGTGAGATATCCACCTCGTCCATCCGCTTTGAGGGATCATTTTAGGACATGTCACTGAAAATGAGGTGGATTAAACACTCAAGTGGGCCGCACGAGTGAAAACAGTGGGGATTCAGTGAGCATCGTTGAAACATTTTTATGGTCACAAATGTTTCGTATGAGATTAATTTTTTCGTGTTTTCACTTCATTCCAGTGGGAATGACCTTATAAACGGTTTGGATAGAATATAAACATCAAAGTGGAGCCCATGAAGGTTTCAACCGTAGGAAACTCTTTCCCCATTTTCCCTCTCATATGGCCCACTTGGATATTTTGTATCCCCCCATTTTCGCCCGCATGTCCTAAAACGATCTCTCAAAGTGGATGGATGGGGTGGATATCTCACAAACATCACAGTGGGCCCCACCTAACATCCCAATGCAGGAACTCCCTGTGAAAGGCTTTCGAGGAAATTTGCATCCCCTTTCTCCACTTTTCAATCGAAAAGGGATTAGATACTACCCCAACTTGTTCTAAGCTAATTAAGACAGGCTAGGCTAAACGAATTGGGTACTCCCCCTGCCACCAGCTCAGTGGCTGGTGGTCGGTGCTCTGTGGGCCCCACCATGATGTATGTGTTTTGTCCATTCCCTTTATCCATTTTTAAAGATCATTTTAGGACTTGATCCCAAAAATGAGAGGGATATAAATCTTAGGTGGACCACACCACAGGAAAACAATAGTGATTGAATATCCACCATTAAAATCCTCCTAAGGCCATCTATACTATTTATTTGACATCCAATATGTTGATTAGGTCATACATACCCAGATGAAGGGAAAAAAACATCGTTTTATGGCCCCCAAAAAGTTTTTAATGGTCGACGTTCATTCAACATCGTTCCTGTAATGTGGTTCACTTGATATTGGTCTCATACCAAAAAATGATCTAGAAAAATAGATGGACGGCATGGATGAAACGCATACATCATGGCGTGGCCCACATAGCACCCTCCAGCTGGCTGGTGGCAGGGGGAGTAGCCAATACGTTTCCCAGGCTAGGGCTCCGAGGGGCCTACATAATGTATGGCTTTTATCCATGCCGTCCATCTATTTTTCCATATCATTTTAGGTAATTAGCCTAAAATAAAAGTAGATCCAAGGCACAAGTGGACCACATAGTAGGGATTAAATCCCTGCAGTTGAAAATTTCTTTTAGATCACAAAAGTTTTGGATCAAGCTGATATTTGTGCTTTCCCTTCATCCAGGTCTAGATCACCCTATGAACCGGTTGGATGGAAAGTAAACAACACAGTGGGCCCTGGGAGCCCCAGTTGTCACGTGCTCGTAACAGTCGATGTGAGCACGTAATCCGCGCCCTTTCCGATCGCCGCATCCAGTTCACACGGATTTTTGTTCATTAAGCTTCACCTGTTTGATGCACGTTAGGCTCAAATTCGGTAGCACCAAGGTCGGTACTGGTCGATGCTATTTGGACCCACCATCGATGCATGTTTTTTAATCAAAGTTGTCCATTCTTTTTTTCTGCTAATTTCAAGGAATGAGCCCCAAAATAAAAAGATATGAATACTAGGAAGCCACACAACAAGAAATAGTTGTGATTTAACGCTCACCGTTGGAAACTTCATACTTCATAGGGCTCGCTTTAATTCCATCCAACCTCTTGATTAGGTCACACAGACCTGGATGAAGGCAAAATACAAATATCAGCTTGATCCAAAACTTTTGTGGCCCTAAGAAGTTTTTAATGGTAGGCGTTCAATCACCACTATTTCTTGTTATGTGGTCCACTTGAGATTTCGATCTTCCTCATTTTTGGTCAGATGGTCTAAAATGAGTAGGAAATATGGATGGATGACATGTGTAATGCCTGTGGAAATTTTAAATTAATAATAATAATAGATTTTATTTTATCTTATCTTTTCTCTATCTTATCTCTTATCTTATCTCATATCTTATTTCTATCATTAATCTGTTTACCTTATATATATCCCTAACCCTCCCCGCATCTCTCAAGTCTCAAACCCTCAAATAATCATTTCTTTTTAAAGAGTGTCGTAAAAGGAGTTCTACTCCAACTTATATATTAACAAAAAGGGCACCTTGCGACAATTGAGAAAGGGAGAAGATTTTAGAGGGCTTAAATTTAGTAAGTTATTGTTTATTCTCTCATTACCTTTTTTTTTTGTACATTTAATATAATTTTGACTCGATCTCTATAATGAACGGTGTGGATCGGCTACACGTCTTAGATTTATGCGAAAGTGTTTGTATTACTTAGCGTAGAAAGTCGAGATGGACCATCAGTGTATGTGTGGTTAGATCCACACCATTAATCCAATGTGTAGAGACAAAATATACTAAGACCTCAAGAATCTGGATGATCCAATCATCCAATGGGTCATCCCGTTCAATCATTTGCCATTCAATTTCAGAATCTTATATATATATATAATTAAATTTAATAAACATATTATTTAAAATATTTGGTCATTTAGGGTTTTACCACCTTTGATGATAATCGAAGGTGGGCCCCACCATGTAAGATAATTAGATGAATAACAATATCATTAATATAATTGATAGGATCTCTGAATTAAAACTAACCTAATTACCTGATGGATTCTTCAGTACTTATCACGCCCCGAAATTCGAGTACAAAGTGTGCACCCTTAGACCCAAATTTCGAGTCATAACTCGTACACGAAGTATACTAACTTCATTTCATTATACGATTATTCAGAGGCAAAAGTAATATTCATTTTTATATTCCAACTAGGTCCATTCACAGTCATTCACACAAAATGATTTAAGCACCAACATCCGTCTATTATCATCACACATAAACATTTAATTAGTATAAATTAGACATCATTCACCAGTCAATATAGCTTATCAATAGATACTTGCTACAGGCCTAGAACGACTCAATTAAATAAAACCAATCAAATACTTAAAAAACCTAAAACTAATATCATCATTCATTATATATAAATCATATCATCATAACAAAGGAAATTCTAATTAATTAATTAGGAACGGTCCAAATGCGGTCAAATAGAACTCCTTTTACGACACACTATTTAAAAAGAAAAGATCATTTGAGGGTTCACGACTTGAGAGATGTGTGTGTGTGTGGGGGGGGGGGGGGTATATATAAGGTAGATGGATTAATGATAAAAATAAGATATGAGATAAAATAGAGAAAAGATAGAGATAAAATAGAGAAAAGATATATAAGATTAAAAAAAATCTTATTATTATTATTATTATTATAATTATTAAATTAAAAAATTTCACGGGCGTTACACTACTAGACTCAGGTGAGTAACTCAATGTGTCTCATGATTCATTGTAATTAAAATAAATTATTTTTGATGGTTTGATTGATTGATGTACTGATTTGAGTGTTTTGCTGTAATATTGTATGAAACGATAAATTATATGTTAATATGTGCTAAATTGCATAAAATTATAATTTTACGTTCAATTTATTCATCAAGACAAGTATATATGACAATTATGAAAATGATACATATACATCATCTATTATTTATTGCATTTGCATAATATATGGTCGATCCTACGACCCTCTCTGGAAGAAATGTCGATCCTGGTAGAGCATTAGCAGATGCGGGCTACGCCCAAGCCTATCAAAAGGTGGAAGCCTACCCAATGGGTAGATGTGGTTGAAGTCTCCAACCAAAGCAGATGGATGATAATCCCATCTGATGCATTCATACACTACTTGCATCCATATCATTGTGCATATATTTTTACATTTAGTGTTTGTATTATTTTAATTGCTATAATTATGAACCATGCTGAGTTTTTTCATTAAGCCTGGCCAGCTTATATTTTTATTGATAGAAAATCGTACATATGAGCAATTAGTTGATGAGTTGGCGCATGAATAAAAAGTTATAGTTGAAAAGGTGCACGACACACGTGAGACGTAGCCGTACATATTAGAAGAAGAATTGGCCGCATTTGAACCATTCCTAATTATTTAATTAGAATTTAATTTGTTAGGTTGATTTGATTAGTCGTATGATTTTAAGCATTTGATTAATTTTATTTAATTGAATTGTTCTACGTCTGTATCAAGTATTTATTTATAAGTTGTATTGACTGATGAATAATGTCTAATTTATGTTGATTGAATATTTATAGATATTAAGAATGGATAAATTTTGATGCTTAAATCATTTTGTGCGAATGATTGTGAATGGACCTAGTTGGAATGTAAAAATAAATATTACTTTTGCTTCTAAATAATTGTATAATAGAATGAAGTTAGTACACTTTGTGTACGAGTTACGACTCGAAACTCGGGTTTGAGGGTGCACACTCTGTACTCGAATTTCGGGACGTGACAACGTGGATGAAATCATACATCATGGTGAGCCTAAAAAGCATCGACCATTACCGACCAGGGTACCAGAGGGGTCGCTACGAGATCCCAATCCAAGAATGTTAAGTTGTTAACCAAGGACAGTGAAAAATGAAACGCGTTGTCCTTTGCAAAGGTTAGGATTCGATTTTAGCAACGACCCCAAGATGATCCTAACCATCCAAATAATTGAATTCAGCCCATCGGTATGCTCTCTTTTAATCTCTGTTTCTAGGCGTTGTGGCCAATCAGCCATATGATTCATCCACGTGAGGTCCACATAATGAACTGTCTGGATTTGTCACTTGTGGGGTCCATATTGCATACCACTAACCATAAGGGTATTTTCGTCCTCAATTAGTCTATCCGCAGGTGAAAGGTTCAGACTGGGAAAGTAAGTTTGGGAGCGTTTCAAAAAGACGTTGGGTAAAAGGTGGCACTTAAAGTAGTCAATTTCTCCGGAGTTTATTTTCGTCATCTAAGAAAAGTACCACTTAAACTCTATGTTCTTCCGAATTGTGATATAAATTACTCATGCACACAAAAACCATCCACGTGGCAAAGATATTACTTAAATCAAACCATTCAAACAGTGGGGTATGGTCTTATTTAATATCTGATTAGTGGAAATTGTAAGATGAATTTGTACCCTTAATTTCTCTATATTAACCATCCATCTGGGTAATATAAATTACTCTATGTTCTTCCGAATTGTGATATAAATTACTCATGCACACAAAAACCATCCACGTGGCAAAGATATTACTTAAATCAAACCATTCAAACAGTGGGGTATGGTCTTATTTAATATCTGATTAGTGGAAATTGTAAGTTGAATTTGTACCTTTAATTTCTCTATATTAACCATCCATCTGGTGTCCACCAATTGGCTACCTAGATTCATAATTTCAGGATTATTTTAATAAAAAATCCATTATTGATGAAAAAACTCTTTTAATGGTTTAGATTTGTGATTATTTTCGATTTGTGTACAATCCATATGTTAAGGCGTATGGAGAATCGAGTTCCGTCAGAGTATTAAAATTCTTCTCCAGTGAAGAAAAAGCTACTCGATCGAGGAATCCAAGGCGTATACCATTCTTCTATTTTTAAAGTAATCGGTTGTTCTTTCTCTGCCATACCCTTTTGACGTATTACTACACTACACTGTGGCCGAGTATGGGGAACTTACAAGCGCATACATCCACCGTACATCTGGCATCTACCTTGCCAGATCAATCCATCTAAGTCGTTGGTAACCAAATGAAATAGACATGATTCAAAAATCACATTGATTGGACAGTCCTAGATGTCACATTAGTGGCTATAAAATGAATGGTTGAAAATAAAATGGTTGTGACCGACCATTTTATTTTTTAAATCAAGTGGTTAGGATAATCTGATTAATGGTTTTAAGGCCCATCTAGAGTGGGTCCCAGTAGATGCCGTTGACTAGTGGCTGGACACGTCACCTATAAGGTAATGCAAGTGCATGAGTATGAGAAGCACCATACTCTCTCATTGTACTTCTCTACTTTTTAAAGGAAAGTGAAAGAAAAGATCACCGACGGTGGGGCCCACCGCCCAATTTGGACCGTTCCACTCCATCACCAGAATCTTTGCTGTGTGGATGGCAGCAAATCATGAGCTGCTACGTGTCCACTATAGCGGAAAGATGTGGTCCGCTTGTTCTCTGTTCCAAAGAAAAGGAGCTTGCTAAGCCACACGTTTCTACATGGCTTGGCACGTGAGCATGAGATCCAATCCGTCCATCAGATGAGTCCCATTGCATTGAGGGACCCCACTAAAAGATAGGGCTGATAGAAACGGAAGGCTAGGATTAGAATAACTAGGCCAAGTGTTTTTCAACCATTTATTTATTTTGTATGCTATGGGCCACCTAATTACTGAAATGACCTAATTTTTTATGTAGGTTGTATCATAAGTGTGTTACACCTTTTGGATGGCTTGGATATTATACACATGTGCTATGATGACACGTGCGGTGTGTAGATGGATAGCGATTTACACGGCTTAGGCTCTTCAAAATACATTTCTTACTTCTAATCAACGTTAGGTGCGAACGTGCGCACCATCATGTTTTAGTTCTAACAACGATCCCAGTGGGCCCCTCTTTTTTGTACTTATTAGGGTGTAAAATCCACCGTACATCCAACAAACATACACGTGGCAGCATGCGACAAGTTGTGGGTCCCTCACGCACGTGCTTCAAGCACTTGAGCAAGAATCTAGAATCCTAATAACAGGAGACCTTTTCGAAGCGCACGCTGCCACACGTGTATACTTGTTAGATCTAAGCCGCTCATCAGGTTGGTCGTACCGTGTAGATCAACTGCGCCAGAATATCAGGCTGTAGTCAAATCTCACTTTGCAAACGGAATGGATGACTAAAAAATGGACGGTTGATGGTTGTGTGGTCCACTTATGAACGGTCGGGCCCACTTTATTAGTGGCTCGGATCATGCACATTGCCACGTAACCCCGTTGGATAAGGGCCGTTGAAATTGTTAGTCATGTCACTAGGGCGGCTTTAGCTGAAAACTATACCGAACCGACATATTCTGCTGAATCCAACTTCGTTATCGCCGTCCATCCATAGACAGGACCTGCTGATGGACTGTCTGGATCCAGCGTCCCACTTGTCTGGTTGACAAACGATGTACGGCAGCGATTGCGTCCGACCCCGGTCGTATCTGTGTGGCGTCCCACCGTGATGTATCTGTTTATCCACGCCGTCCATCCATTTTCTAAGATTATTTTAAGATACGGTTCGAAAAATCAGGCAGATACAACGGCTTAATGGACCGCACCAGATAGTACACTTGGGTCGCCGGTTGCATTAAATGCAAGAGTCATATCTTGTGTGGTCTACTAGTGAGTTGTGTCTACTTTATTTTTGGGCCAATACCTTAGCATGAAATGATAAAAGGGATGGACGGCGTGGATAAACAGATACATCACGGTGGGCCCCACATAGATCTGGTCGGACGCTAAACGGTCCGGCCGGGGTCGGACGCAATCCGCTTCCACGATGTGGCTGTGGAAGGCAAACTATACCCCCAGATAAAGGAAGTGGACCACTGTCTGTTTGATAGATGCTAAGTAACGCTGAGTAGTACCGTGTTTCAACACTCGCATCTATTGCTCGTGCGAGCATTGCATACGTGACAGAGATCCAAGCCACTCATCATGTGGGACCCACCATTTGGACTTCTTAGCACTAAAATCCTGTCTTTATGATCATTATTTGGGTCACAAATATACCAAAGAAACGTAAGATCAAAATGCGTTGACCGTCGTCCAGACATACACACGTGTGACCCATTTCTCAACCGTACATGTTCACATTGGATTTCACCCGATGAACGTGCTCATTCCATAGCACGTGTGCAGATTGCACACGTGACGTGATTGATGTCCGTCCATCTCATGCGAGCGAGTACACTTAGCATCGCTACGCGCTTGTAATAGAAAAAAAATAAAATGAAATTGATACTCTGACAGACTGTGTCTGTTGATACTCATGAACTTAGATATTTAATACTTCAAATTAAAGTAATTCAAACTGTCCAAAATACGGTTCCCAATTTATACGTAAAAATAATCAAAATATTAAGCTTTTCTGCTCATTGGAATATTTGATTGGTGCACATTTATCGACGGTTAGAAATGAAATAATCCATTTATCCAATTTCATCCAACAAATCAAAGGTTAGGATTGTTCAACCGATCTGAATTTAAGATATGTACTTACCAACAGTGAAATCCAAAATTTAGTCTGTTTATATTGATTAAAATTTATACCACGTGTACAACTTCTGAGTGCCTGCGTATCAAGAATCATAGGCTACAAGAGTATCATGTAACTTCAGAAATTATAAAACAGGGTGCTCAATGCGCACGGCTTGTAGTTTAGTCGCCGCATGTGCAGCTTGTTTTCACAAATGCGCAGAACAATGAGCTGGCATTTTTAATTTTTTTTACTATTAAATAAAAGAGATCTTTCTATATTTGTTGGATCGTCGTACCAAAAATGACCACACTTACCCTAACTTTTTATGAAATACCTCTTATGTCCTTACCTTTTGTTGTATGATACTCGGGTTGCGTATGACGCTTGATATGCAGGCTCTCGGAACTTGTACATGTAGCCTATATAAAATCAAACCAATCCTTCTTGATTTTTGCAGAGAACTGTCTTCAGGTCACAGTCGCATGATCAGATTGATTGAATGATTTTAACCTCTGATTTGTGGACACTTGTTTGTGGAAATAGGATGCTAGATATTTTCAATTTTAACCGTTAATAACGTTCGCCAATCCAATACTCGTATAATCAAATAATCTTTTTTAAATGATTCAATAGACTGAGTAACATAATTTGGACGGTTTAATTTGAATGATTGTATGCCACGTGAGCAATATATGAGTAGGGCTGTACACATACCGAGTTTGTTCGGTTAGCTTGTTCGACTCTACTCCAAAAAGATGGATTCGACTGGTTTTGAAACCGAGTTCAAGTTGAGTTGAGTAGATTTTTTTTAGCTGGAAAAAATTTCAAATGGGGTTCGAGCTTGCAAGAACTCAAGTCAACTCAGATCGAATCCCAACTAAGCTGAGTCGAACCAATTCAATTGACTCAATTACTTTAATATTGATGTTCTGCACCGAGTGTTTGACGAAATAACTTAATAAATTATCAGCTGAGGATAAGACATGTATGCATATGAAACAAATATTTTCTTTATTGATTTTGATGCTACGTACAAGGTGTAAAATACCCAAAAAGATTTGCTGCTATTTTATATACAATACGAGATTAAAAGTGTACTTCATATATTTATGAAAATGTCGTACCAGCTCGATCTTGGCTTGAATTGACTTGAGCAGCTGAACAAACTGAGCCAAGTTGACTAATCAGGCTCAATGACTGAGCTAGGCCAAGTTCAGGCTGAAGTCAACTTAGTAGCCGAGCCAAGTCAAGTTATGCCAAGCTGACCCAGTTCAACTCATAGGTTCTGCGTATTATCCGCCATGCTCTATGAGATTATCAAAGTACACCCACCTGTCACTGGCTAGTAACATATTAGGGTTCTTAGGGGCCATCTGGATCTATGAATTTCATCCACATCGTACATCCATTTTTTCCTATTATTTTAGGCTAAAATATCAAAAAAATAAGGTAGATCCACTGTTCAAATGGACCACACAAGGAGGAAACAACACTGATAATGACACCCACCTTGAAAACTTTCTAGAACCCATCGTGATGGTTAATTACCATACAACCTGTTCATAAGGTCACATAGACCTGGATGTAGGGAATACAAATATATTGGATAGCTAAAAAATTTCTGGGCCCCAAAACGTTTTCAACGGCAGGTGTTTAATTCTCAATGTGTGGTCCATTTGACCCTTAAAATTTACTATTTTTAAATATTATATCTTAAAATGATATTTAAAAATGGATGGACGGTGTGGATAAAACCCATACATCACAATGTTCCTCGGATCCCCTTTCTGTTAGAGATGGACGGGGTACTACTCTAGTTCTCAGATACTCTGGCTGCGTATGATGTTTGATACGCAGGCAGTAAGAAACTGCATACTTGGAACATATTAACTCAAAAGACACCAAATAGATCGTTCATTACACTGCCTTCGATTTACGAGCCCATTAGCAGATTGGTTGAATAATCTTGGCCTTTGATTCACGGATGCTTGTGAAAAAAGGACCATTGGAATTTTTTATTTCAACGTCCAATAAATGTTCACTAATCCGATATTCCACTAATCCAATAAGGATAATTTTTGGTTCATGATATATATACACGTATTTCCATAATTTGAACGTTTTAATTTTACCACTTATATGCTACGTGTGCAATTTCTAAGTGGCTGCGTATCATCCATTACACTGCCAGAGTATCAAAGTTTTTATCGGTTATATTACAATATGAGTACGTAGACGGGCCTTTAATCTTTGAATATTGGACACTTTCTAAATGATCCAAACCGTTTATACAATGGGTCCCACGTATTTGGATGACAAATGATAAATAAAAGCTCTTCAATTGCATTATTTCAACTTTTAATTATTTAGTTATTTTGCTTAAAATATAGACGGTCACCATTGGCTAATATACCTATGGTCATATTCTAATTCGCCGGGATGCATTGGAACAAATCTACAAAGTTTTGGATTGAACACCTCCCATTGAAAACTTATTTGAAGTTCACGCTGGATTATGTGATTTTATGGACAGGTTGGATGGCCAATAAATATCACATTATCTCTATTGCTTTTTGTCTTGTGGTCCACATGAGTTTGAGATCCATATTGCTTTTGTTATACATATGCGCACCAGTTCGTATAGAATTCATGTGAACTTTTTGAGTACTCATCATGTGTTATGTGAATCTTAATTCTGAACCGTCTATGTGATGCTGCACACCATGAAACCCTTAGAGCCCAACTTATACTTTGATTCAAAACTTGGCGGGCCATGGAAAAAAGAAAACAGCTTCCTCCCTTGATTTGTAGGACGCGGATTGCGTCCTACCCCCGCCCGGACGGTAATCCGTCCGGGCAGGGCTCTGTGGAGCCCACCGTGATGTAACTGTTTCATCCTGCCGTCCAACGATTTTTTCAGAAAGTTTTAATATGTAAACCAAAAAATGAGGTAGGTCCAAGGCTTGAGTGGACCACAAAGTGGGGATTGAACGTCCACCATTAAAAGCTTCTTGGGAGCCAGAGAAGTTTCGGATCAAGCTGATATTTGTGTTTTCACTTCATCCACGTCTATGTGACCTTATTAATAGGTTTTATGGTTAAAACAAACATCACGTGGACCCTTGGAAAGGTTTCAACGGTGGGTGTCATATCAGTGCAGGTTCTTTTGGTGTTGTCCACTCAAGCCTTGGACCTGCCTCATTTTTTGGTTTACATATTAAAATTTTCTGAAAAAATCGTTGGACGGCAGGATGAAACAGTTACATCACGGTGGGCTCCACAGAGCCCTGCCCGGACGGATTACCGTCCGGGTGGGGGTAGGACGCAATCCGCGTCCTGATTTGTATCTCTTTTTGCTATGGCGAAAATTGGTCCTCAACACATGGACCGTTTGGATTAGAACCCCATGAAATCATGTGCAAAGGTGTATATATATATCTATATATATATATATATATATATATATATATATATATATATATATATATATATATATATATATATGGGGGGAAAAGGTTCTATACAGTCGAGATCATGGGAGCTCCCCATGAGGTTGAGTTGTGTGGGCCCCATCATGATGTATGTCGAACATTAACACCGTACATTTGATGGGTCCCATTTAAATCATGGGATATCTAAAAAATCAGTTGTATACAGAACTTTGGCGGGCCATATCATCTAAAATCATGTGAAGACATGCCTGAAACATATAAAAGCATTTAGTGGGGCCCACCTAAAATTTGGTCTGACCCCTCATCCAAGTGGGACACACATGATAGATGGGCTGGATTTGTGAACCACATCTCAGTAGACCCAAAAAATGATTATGAATGTTTTAATGGAGGGTCACCCCTCTCAACTTTTGTATGTGGTGTGGCCCACACAAGTCACGAATTAACTTGATTTTTAAGCCTGAGGCCCACCATAGAATGGTGCATCTGACTGGTGGGGTAGATGTTCGACACGCATCACGGTGGGGCTCGCACCGCTTGACCTAATGGGGAGTTCCCATGAGCTTACCACTTAGAATAGTTCTTATAAGGTTAAGCTCATGGGAACTCCCCATGAGGTTGAGTTGTGAGAGCCCCACTATGATGCGTGTCGAACATCTATCACATTAGTCAGATGCACCATTCCATGGTGGGCCTAGGGCTTAAAAATCAAGTCAATCGATGACTTTTATGGGCCACACTACGTACAAAAGTTAAGAGGGGATACCCTCCCATTAAAACATTTATAATCATTTGTTGGGGCCACTGAGGTGTGGTTCACAAATCCAGCCCATCCATTATATGTGTCCCACTTGGATGAGGGGTCAAACCAAGTTTCAAATGCATTCAAATTTTAGGTGACCCCACCAAGTGTTTTTATATGTTTTAGGCATGTCTTCACATAATTTTAAATGGTATAGCCCACCTGAGTTTCGTATACAATAGATATTTGTGATATCCCATAGTTTAAAGGGGACCCATCAAATGTACGATGTTGATGTTCGACACACATCATAGTGGGGCCCATACAACTCAACCTCACGAGAAGTTCCTATGAGCTCAACAACATAGAATCATTTCCATACATATACACACACACGCACACAGAATTTCTAATTTAATCTTGCAAAATGGATGAGCAATGTAATGATGATGTATACATGATAATGGGGCCCTCAAAACTCGGTGATGACAACACACCATACTAAGTGGGGCTAGGCTACATTAGTAGCCCCTCCGGTACCAAGATCATCTGTACTAGAAAAAACAACATAATGTATGTCTTATTCACATGCTGTCCATCTATTTTGGCTGTCCATCTATTTTGTCAGCTCATTTTAATAGATGAGTTTGAATTTGGAATTGAATGACTAACATTAAAAGCTATCATGAATGATAAAGAAATAAAACAAATATAAGCTTGATATAAAACTTTATATCCCAATAAATTTGTAGTGGGAGAATAAATACGAACAGGGTCCCAATTGTACATGGGTCATTAGGGGAGCAGATTAGGTGAGACCCAGATCTCTTATAAGGCCTACTGTGATGTATGTGACTACATTCCATCTCTATTTAAAGCCTATTTTTAGGACATGATCCAAAAAAAAATGAAGCAGTTCCAAATCATGTGTGGTACTTTTATTTAGGTGGGCCACAAAAGCTTTGGATCAAGATGGCATTTGTGTGGTCTTTTATCCAGTTGTTGGATAGAAAATAAAGTGGAATCCATTAAGTTTTTAACGGTGGGGATTCAATCACGACTGTTTCCTGTGGTATGGTCCACCGTAGATCTGAGTCAGCTTCATTTTTGGGATCAAGCCCTATTTTGAGCTTTCAAAATGGTTGGACGGTGTGGATTTTAAGTCACATACATCACTGTTAGCCACGGGGGTCTCACCTAATCCGTTCTCGGGTCATTGGTACGATTCCGTACAAGCCTGCGACGTGTACGAAAAGAAATGCACGGATGAGTGGGCAGGGCAACCGAGCTGTCAAGGCATCGAGATTACCCGACTGAGGTCTGCTAATACCACACGCTTGCTTTAGCCTCGAGCCTTCGCACGCGGCGCACGTGCTTAACAGTAAGCTTCTGCATGAGGTGGGCCCTACCATGCGGATGGCCTGATCCACGTTCAGCAGATGAGTTCGATCGCAGGGTTTTCTTTTCCCACACTCACTCTTTCGACACGCATCTTGACACGCGGCACACGTGGCTGTGTGGGACACACGAGCCTAGGTTTGCCTACAGTCCGAAGGTAGGTGGGGCCCAACGTGATGTATCCATCCTGTCCATCCGTTCTTCTAGATCATATTACAACCTGAGGCAGAAAAACAAGGTGGATCCAGGACTCAAGTGTGCCACACCAAAAGAAACAGTGGGGGTTGAACGCCCACCTTTCAAACATTCGTGGGGCGATTGAAGTTATGAATCGACCTAAATTTTCAGTGCATCAACGTGGGAATGACCTTATGAACGGTTTGGATGGCATATAAATATCAAGGTGTACCCTGGGAATGTTTCAACGGTAGACATTTCCCTCCCCACTTACTCCCATCGTATGGCCCATTTGAATTTTGGATCCACCTCATTTTTTGATTCAACCATTAAAATTAGCTGGCAAAACCAATGGACGGTGTGGATTTGTCACAAACATCACACGGTGGTAAAAAAAGATCAAGATGGTCCAGTAATCATCCGGCCTGCATGAATGGACCGTGCAGATAAACTTGCGGATGGTCATACTCATCATCATATATTTTGCTACACTGATTAGTGGATCAAGATGATTTACATGCTAGGAGGGGCCCACCTGATGCACGGCTTGGAGCTCTCACTCAATTGCCTAGTTGGCACGAACGGGGCGTTCAAAGATTACCACCCTCATCGGGTAATCTGACTATCAAGTTCGTGGATATTTATTGGACGGTTAAAAATGAAAAGTATCTAATGGTCTTATTTCAACGAACAAGTGTCCACGATCAGATATTATAGTCTTTTAAATAATCTGATTTCACGAACTGCTCCTTAAATACAGTGGATTACACAATTTAGTTGGTTTAATTCGAGTAATTCTTATGCCATAAGTAAAATTTCTGACTGCCTGTGTATCAAGTGCCCTATGCTGCCTGAGTATCATATCACAAAAAAAAAAATTTTAAAAAAATTGATACTCTGAAAGAGTGCGATAGATGATACACAGGCACCTAACAAATGCGCACTTGGCTAAAGTTTAAAATGAAATGACCAAATCTTGGGTCCTATTTTGATGTATCATGAACGAAAACTACACTCATTTAATTATCTGACCATCGGATTGGAGGATATTTATTGGACGGTTAAAAATGAAAAATCAAATGGTCCTATTTAATAAAACAAGTGCCCATGAATCAGAGGTTAAGATTGTTCAACTAATCGCATTTTTTGGACTGTGAGTTAGCGACAGTGTGATCTACGATGTAATCGGTTTAATCTGAATTAATATATGCCACGTGTCCAATGTATAAGTGCCTGCGCATCAAGCTTGCCGGAGCATCAAATCACTAACCTAGGTGGGTCCCACTGTGATGTTTGTGAGAAATCCACTCCATCCATCCGTTTTGTCAACTCAGTGGAAATGACTTTATGAGCAGTTTGATGGCATATAAACATCAAGGTGGACCCCTGGAAGGTTTCAAAGGTAGACATTTCCCTCCCTAGTTTTACTGTCAGGTGGCTCACTTGAACTTTTTTGGATCTGTCTATTTTTGGGCTCCTGTCCTACCATCATATGGCAAATCAAATTAAAGGAGTGGATTTCTCAAAAAATTCACAACGCACCCATGATTCATTAATAGGCCTTCCCATCAAATCTAATGGTGAAATTCGAAGCTGGACTCGCTTCACACCTCCAACAAAGGCGCACTTGGATGAGATCAGAGCCACTCATCAGGCTCTCCAAACAACGTAAATAACTTACCTAAGATATCATGCCGTTAAATAATCATCATGTCTGCCATAGCAAGTCCAAGAGACAAAAGATAGGTGAAAAGAAACTGACAGACGGTTCAGATTCTATATGTAGATGTGGCCCACTTGATGATCGTATATTGTTTAATTTTGATGACCAGAATCTAAACACCAAGGATCGACTGACGAACCGTTCTGATCTTATACACGTGCGAATCCTCTCCACGTGCGAGGCGGTTGCAGCTAACATATATCTCGATAAACGGACTGTCACGGACGAGCGAGAAGTAAATGTAATTTGAACGTTACGAAAAGCGGGCTTTTAAGAAGAGAGCAACTATTTACTTCTACTCCTACTGACATGACAGATGCTCCCCTTTTGTTACTTTTGGTAATACAATAGTATGAATCTGTATAATTAATATTACAAAATTAGGAATTATGGCCTGATTATTATCATGAGTGGGTGTGGATATCAACTCGCTTTAAAGCTGGGAAGCTATTTGATACTCTGACGGCATATGATGCTTAATACGCAGGCACAAAAACGGTATTGTCTTGTGCGATGTCAACCGAAATTAAACCGTTTAAATTGTGTAATTCACTATGTATAAGTCATAAATCGAAAATAACATTCGTCGAAGGATCCTACTCTCTGATTTATGACCAGTTTGTTGTTGAAACCTGGCCATCGGATGTTTTCTTTTCTAACCGTCTAATAAATGTCCACCAATCCAAGTAGTAAATAATCAAACAGTAGTAAGTTTTGGTTCATAGTAAATTTAATCTGGAATTCATTGATTTGGACAGTTCATTTGAATCACTGGTATGCCACATATGCAATTTCTAAAGCACATCTAAGTCCCTGCGTATCATCCATCACATTCTACCCGAGTATTGAACCTCTATTAAATGTGCATGGCTGGTGTGGTTGATATTTGCAAAAATTACCAGAAAAGGACTATAAAAAGTACATTCGAAGCTGGACGTTTGCAAGAACGCGTCTCGACATATATCCTACAGTACATCGCGACGGTCAGTCTGAAAGCGACCTTACCATTATCTTGCGGGCTCTCGATTGGATGGCTTTGATCATCTGATCAAACTGGCTATAGAGTCATTTTCACGGAAACGGATTGGCTACTCCCCCTGCCACCAGCCAATGGCTGATGGTCCGTGCTCTGTGGGCCCCACCATGATATATGTGTTTCATCCATGCCGTCCATCTAGTTTTTGAGATAATTTTAGGATATGAGAACAAAAATGAGTTATATCCCAGTCTCAAGTGGACCACATTACAGGAAACAGTGTTGAATGAAGGTCAACCTTTAAAAATTTTTTGGGGCCCATAAAAGCTTTGGATCAATCTGATCTTTGTTTTTTTTCCTTCATCTAGGTCTGTATGACCTAAGCAACAGATTGGATGTCAAATGAATAGTACTGTTGGCCTTAGGAGGATTTTAATGGTGGATATCCAATAACTATTTTTTTACTGTGGTGTGGTCTACCTGAGATTTATATCCCTCTCATTTTTTGGATCAAGCCCTAAAATTATCTGTAAAAATGGATTAACGGCATGGATGAAACACATACACATCATGGTGGGGCCTACAGAGCACCGTGGCAGGGGGAGTAGCCAATCCGTTTTCCCATTTTCAGTGGATCATTATCTTAAATGGAACCTCTCGCATAGTACAATAAAAGGAGCTCAGCAACTTCTCTGATCAGAACCGCTCATCTGCAGGGGTTGGTCCCCCTCGGCCAAAGTGGCCCTGTGTAGACAATCTAAGCTCCCCATTTGAGAGGCTTTCGACCGTTGGATCAGAATCTTCTCAAAGCCATCCATGTGCTCATTGCATCACAAAATTAGTGTTATTTGAACTGTACTACTAACCAATCCAAGGTGGGTGCCACTTGATGGACGGTTCTGATTTTCCGGAAACTAAAAAGTTTGCTATGATGGCAGACCGTGATGGTACGTGCACATGCACTCACTTGTAGTCTTGTACAAGTGGAATAAACCGTCCAAAATATGGGCCCAGCTAGTGGTAATATAGAAGAATAAATAACTAAAATGGCATAATCTCCTGACTGGCTAAGTGCTGATGGTTAAACAAAAAATTTCAACGGCCTAATTTTAACTAACAGATGTCCTCCAATCGGAAATCAGAAGCGTCCAATTAATGTTTAGCTATTTTAACGGCCCATCTAAAGTGGGCCAATATATTTGGACGGTTTAATTAAGATATACATATATTAGATGTGGACAATCTTCTTAGTGCGTGTCTACAAATAATCAAATAACTCCACCTACCTTTCCCCACTTCAGGATTACTATTTACTGATGAGTGACTACGGAGAGGTGGGGACATCTTCGTCCATGTAGCAAAATCCAAGGGTATTTTCGTCAGTATAAAAAACAGCGGGGTTTATCAGTGTTTTATCTGCCACGGGTTCGGGATCTTTTCCGCGTTTCAGAGCTCTGGATTTTTTAGGGTTCTCTCCCTCGATCTTCAGAAGCTCTTTCGATTCCGATAGCTTCGACTCGATTCTGAAAATCTTCTTTCTTTTCGACATTGGTTCCGTATTTCGAGACCTTCGGTGTTCAATCTTCAGGAAATACTGTGGAAATTCATTCAATTCGAACGAGCTGCGATTTCCCTCTCTTTCCATGCAATTTCCTCAACATCTTGCTCAAAATGCCAACGGATTGAAGCTTTTCGGCCCCTTGCAGGGTTTTCAGCTAGCTCTGCTGCTCCCGATGCAAGATCTTGTGCGAGAACGGAGGAAAATGATGGATTCTAGAGATCTCTAGGGTTTTGGCAAGTTTCATGTTGGGATAATCGAGAAAATCCGAGCTTTTGGAGGTTTCCTTTTGAGAAATGCTGAACAGTAGCGGCATTGCTAGAAAATCGAAGCTCTGTATGAGATTCTAGGGTTTCTGTTGAAAGTTCTGATTCAGGTATTTTGAAGAAATTGTGGTTTTTATTATTTAATTTTTGGTGCTTATTATTTCTGTTGGGACAGAGACGTAAAAATCCGATGGCATTTCGATGAACAATGCTGAAATTACAGTGCTCCGATTTGTCAGTCCATAGATATCCGAGCTGAGTTCTTTTGAGATTTCTGTGTAAAAATGCTGAGGGAAAGGTTTATTCAACGAATGGTCTCTTTTCCTTGAAGAAAGATCCGATCTTTTGAATATCCGTTTGTTTTGAAGCATAGATCAATGGAGTTTATATACTGTTTCTCGGTGCATCTTGTATTCGTCATGTGGATTGTTTTTTCTTCGCCAGAAGTTACAGCTCAGTCATTGCCGGAATCTTCTAAAGTTTCAGTGCGGCAGCTAGACGTGCTTCTTCAGGACTATGCTTACAGGGCATTCGTCCGCCCAAAGACAGGACGACTCTACAATGCTCCAGTTCCGGCCAATCTATCCGCAATAAAGCTGACCGCAATGAGACTCCGCAGCGGTAGTCTGCGGAGCAAAGGAGTTCGTGGCTATAATGAATTTGAAATCCCTGTTGGAATCATTGCTCAACCTTATGTCCTGCGGCTCATTCTTGTATTCCAGAATTTGGGTAACTTGTCTTCTTTCTATTATGGTCTGCAAGGTTATAGGTTTTTAGCGCCCGTGCTCGGCCTCCTTGCATATGATGCAACAAACTTATCTGCTACGGGTTTGCCTGAATTAAATATAACAGTATCGAAGGGACCCATTTCGATTCAGTTTGGAGATGTCGAAACAGCGCCGAGTGGGTCAACTCCGAAGTGTGTTTGGTTTGATTTGGATGCTTTGCCACAATTCAGTGATTTGGTATCGAGCAATGTCTGTTCAACGCGTCACCAGGGGCATTTCTCTATTGTGGTTGAGTCTACTGCGCCTGCTCCTGCTCCTGCACCAGTGGCTCCGCGCCCGGGTCATGGAAAAAACAAGTCGAAGGCGTGGAAGATTGCCGTTCCTGTGGTGGGCGGGTTCATATTATTGGTTCTGTTTGTTATGCTGTTGTTGTGGTTGATAAGATATAGACAAAATAAGAAGATGGCAGAGATGGAACGTCAGGCGGATATTGGGGAGGCATTGCAGATGACGTCGATTGGAAATACAAGGGCCCCAGTGGCGATGGGTACTCGGACACCGCCATCCCTTGAGAATGAATATGTGCCTTGAAATTGGTTGGACGTGGGCGAATTCGTACTTCCTTTTTTCTCCCGGTAATTTATTGGTCATGGCTGGTATCATAGGAATGAGCTGTGGATCCCCCTTCCAAGTGTTTGATATGTACAGACTGCCACTGCATTGTTCCTTCTGCCCGGGTCATTTGTAGATGATTTCCGTGAGACGGGTATGATTCTAAATGCTGTCATCTGTTCAGTTCCTTTCAGTTCAGCCAAGGGTGTCGCATCGAATCACACATTCTTTTGGAGGAGTTACTATCACTCCATGTGTTTGAAATTGTTTATGTTCGCATCGTTGATTCTCTCCTTCTCCTTGTGGGAATTGAAATTAGTGTCCGCAACAGAGAAGGAAATTTCTTCCTATATTCCAGGCTGGAATCGTTTCATATATTTAGTATGTTGCCGTATTCCGGTCTGGAGCTTTGCCAATAAAGCTGGAATCAATTCATCTCCTCTTTCTGGTGCCTAGTTGCTGTTTGGTTGTTTTGATCCTGGTGTAACTCTGTCGATTTCTTATTTTCACTGCAGACACGGGTATGCTTTTGTTTCTATTTTCATTGGAATATGATTGCTGTTAATTCATCTTCTCTTCTCATTTACTGCATTGTTGAAACTGGAAGCGAATTATCTAAGGCATCCTGTCCATTTAGTCATACATAGATACAACAGTAATGCATACATCAGTGGAAAAAAACAAGCAATTACAGACTTGTATGATGGAGACACATAGCTCTATGCACATGCATGTGTTTGGCTGCATACAACGTTAATGTATTTGAGCATTCACATGTTAGAATACTTTTAGGTTCTTAATTTTAGGAAACTTCTATATAACATGTCACACCAGCTCTAGTTTTGGGCCCCTCGCTTGCCAACCCCATCACTGTCGTGGCACCATCAAATTTTCAAAACCACCTTTAGCAGTGGTGGTTTTATATTAGTGGTTTCGTCTTGTTATTGGAGTTCAGACATGTTAATTAAAAGTCCATTAAGACAATCAACAAATTCGTTTGTTTTCTTTATCTTACTGAATACAACATGGAATTTTAAATCTTGATATTGTTTTACAAATGAGAAATGTTCACATACAGCGTTGCATGGGATCTTTAACATACAACAACCCTGTCATTCCTGCCAAAGTGCAACTTGTTAATAACTGCTGAGCTGTTCAAATGGGTGGGACACATCATAAATATTATCTGGGGAAGAAACCAAGATGGTCAATTCATCATGAGGCCACACCTTTGACACCAATGGATACATGTCTGGCCCAACCTAATAAGTGGATTGTTCCAATTTTGCTCTACATGATCTTCATGATAGTCCACCATTTTCACAGCTCCAAGTTCCATAAAAGTGGCACGTAAGCAAAAAATAATAACGTTGAAACAAATACCTTTCTTAGCTACTCTACTTGCTGTCATATTGTTCAGATTCATGATGAAAGTCATGGCTTGGGAGGCACAATGTAATAGATTATTACATAGACTGAAAGTAAATAGATTAGGGAAAGTAGACTTAGATGGTGTGGTCGTGTGCAATGGAGACCAAGAACATGCCAGTTTGGAGTGAATTGGTAGAAGTTGAAGGCTATAAAAAGGCAAGGGGAAGGCCCAAAATGACGTGGATGGATGTAGTATGAAAAGACTAATGACCTATGGTCTAACTGAAGGTATGGCCCTGGATAGTGGAATGGTAGAACAAGATTCATGTGCGATGGAGACCAAGATGGTGTGGTCATGTGCAATGGAGACCAAGAACATGCCAGTTTGGAGTGAGTTGGTAGAAGTCGAAGGCTATAAAAAGGCAAGGGGAAGGCCCAAAATGACGTGGATGGATGTAGTATGAAAAGACTAATGACCTATGGTCTAACTGAAGGTATGGCCCTTGATAGTGGAACGGTAGAACAAGATTCATGTAGCCGACCCCAATTAATTGGGATAAGGCTTAGATGATGATGGTGGTGAGCTACTCGCTTTCTTTTTCCCTGAAATGCTTTCGTGCTAGAGAATCTGCTCCTGCTTCTGCTTTTATGTAGGTAACGTTTACGTTTTTGCTTGTGGATTGGAAGATACATTTAGGAATGTTCTTTATTTATATACAAGATGGATTCTTCTTCTTCTTTTTTGTTTTGTTTTTTTTTTTTTTTTTTTTTTTTTTCCGCATTGCAGAACCCTAATCAATGGAGTGCCAAACATGTGATGTGATATGTGCATGCTTAAACATCAGAACTGTTGGATACAGTGACGATATGTGCATGCTTAAACATCAGAACTGTTGGATACAGTGACGATATGTGCATGCTTAAACATCAGAACTGTTGGATACAGTGACGATAGAAAACATGACATCCATCCATACATTTATATGATGTGATCGAAGACATCCTATCCTACAAAAGGATTTAGATCAGTAAATTGTATATGAGTGTAAGAAAAGATCAATTAAGTTTTTGATATTTTTCTAAACTGTCCTGCATCACAGCTTTTGAGGGTACATGTCCCGTTCACCGTGTGAATGTATTGTGGGACGCGCAAGAAATCAGAAACTAGAATATGATATTGCTTCAGAATTTCTGAATGGGCCCCACACTATTACTAGTTGCTTGTTTTTTAGTCCAAATGTTGGTGCACAGATCCATCTTTCCATTCCCAATTTCAGACCTTTGCCACAGAAATCTGTCTTTCCATTTTCAATTTCAATTCAACCTATTAAATGATCATGAATAGTCTCTTTGGCAGTCATTGGCTCCGATTGGTTGATTTTTCTATCATCCAATTGCAAATTCATGATTTCAGATCTCTTATTACAGCATCTGCCAGCTATTTGGACTCTGCTTGATGCTTTTGAATCTCTCTTCCTTGAAGAAATTGCAAGATTATTTGCAGTTGAGTTTGTTTTGCCTGTGCAGTCAATGAAAGCAATTGGCTGCTGCTGCCGCATGTATTACCCAACCGATCCCAGTTGCTGAGATGGTCTGGTGATCTGAGCCATCCATGTATTCTGGGTATTATGGTCCAATAATCACGATTCAGAAATGATATTATCCTTGGATTTTTAGTTGAATGTGAGCCGTTGAATATTTTCTTTCAATGTTCGAAAGTGATCTGTGAACTGTGCTGATCAGAATCATCAGCTTCTTATGGCGGTCCGTGTAGCATACCATCCAGTGCGTGGACAGTCCGATCATTGGACCATCTCAACATGTAGGCCCCAATGGGACGTCACTTGCTGTGGTCCAGAGTCGTGGCAAGGTTTGTGGTTCTGCCCATCATGGTTCTAAATCACAGTGACTGGATTCGAAACTCGCCGAGTCACTATGAAACTCGATGATGAGCTCGACTCGATTCAGACCTGGTAAGATTCATCGAGTCAGTACTCCAACTGAATTACTTGCTGAGTGAATTTGTTTTAAATAAAAAGATGCAAATGGTGGTTGAAAGTCAAAACTCAATTTTAAATATGAGTTCTCAAGTGCAACCAGTTGGACCACAAGTTACAGTCCACTCAGTTCCAACCTTTCAATGTTTGTGCAACATCCAATCCGTCCAATAGCTTGTCTCCAAAATCAGGATTCCCTTAGGCCAGAATCAGCCAAATCCATTCATGGACCACAACTGTATTTGCTTGCTGTTAATCAGTGGCTAAATATCATTTCTATTTCGTGGCCAACATGATGAATGGGTAGATATTATTTTTGCATTAAGTGATCCTCATGGTGGGGCCAACCTATTGGAAGGTTTGGATGTTGCATTCATTCGACAGGTTGGAAGTTATCCACTAGGTGGACCATAACTTATAGTCCAAACTACCAACTTGAGAGCTTCTCTTTAAATATATATTATTAGTTAAATCCGATTCTTAGTTTAATTATCAGTTCTTTGCTAAAGCCCACACGCGTTTACCCAATCCGCCGGCAATGCACACGCCACCACGTTTGCCAGCCTGGTAGATAGGTGAAATGTCTGAGCCATCCATCAAGTGGACCTCACTATGTCGATATTACTACCCAAAGATAAGGTGAAATGATTCGATGGGTTAGAAAATTTCAGCTGATTTTTCTCACAACAGCACATTTGTTCTGTTAATTTTGGCCCCCACCTGAGTAATGGACTGACCTGATTCCTGGGATAGGGATATCTACATAGCGGTGCCCTACTGATGTATGACTTAGATATTTCACTTGTCCACTTTCACAGCATATGTGGCGGTGGGTGTGAGTTGGTGGACGCATCTGGGTTTTTATATATATATATATATATATATATATATATATATATGAACCTGATTTTTTGAAAAGAAGAATAAAATACCTTGACCATGTTGAATTTTCCAAGTGGAAAATAGACCAAAATACCCTTTACTTATTTTCCTTTAAGAAAGAAAGAGGAGAAGGTTGCCAATAGTGGGCGATGACCTATTCACACTTTTTCTCACTTGTTTGGGTTTGTGTGCTGTTATGAGGTGTCCTTTTGATGGATGGCTTAGATATTTCACTTGTCCATTGCTCCAGCATATGTGGTGGGTGGGTGTGAATTGGTGGATGCATCTGGGTTTTTTATGGGAAAAAAAAAAAAGCTTTTTTTTTTTTTTTTTTAAGAAAGTGCCTCGACCCATGTTGAATTTTCCGAATGGTAATGATCAAAAGGTCCCTTACTGATTTTCCTTTTTGGAAGAAAGAGAAGGTTCCATTCACACTTGTTCTCACTCGTGCTGAAATGGGGTAGCAAAGCTTATTACTAAAATAAGCTAGCGGCCTCATACAAGCGTATGAACGCTAGGACTTATAAGCAACGCCAGAGCCAACAAGATATTGCTGGCCCCACATAGCTTTGTTGGATGGCCTCGTGGTGTCGGCTAGACGACAAGATGTGGAAGAATGGTGCTCAATGCGTGAAAAAGGAGCGGGAAGTAGCTGGTAAAATCGAAGCCGTCCATCCATTAATGCAGCTAAAATTAAAGCCGTACGTTTATAAACATTTAGATTTTCAAATTTTCAAAATATACAATGAATCCATATTGAAAAATCTCATTCAAGCCGTATGTTTATACCCATTTAGATTTTCAAAATTTCAAAATATACAATGAATACATATTGAAAATCTCATTCAAGCCGTATGTTTATAAACATTTAGATTTTCAAATTTTCAAAATATGCAATGAATACATATTGAAAATCTCATTCAAGCCGTATGTTTGTAAACATTTAGATTTTCAAATTTTCAAAATATACAACGGATCCATAACTCATTTAATATGCAGCAGAATCTCAAAGGCAACTTGCATGGACAAAATGTTCCCATCCTCTGAAGCTGCAAATAGTTGTGGTGTAGATGAGCATTGCGAATGTTTTTATAATGTCCAACCATTTTTATGACATCCAATCCCTCAAACAGGTGGAACACACCATGATTTCTATACAACCAAAAAATCAGGCCGATCCCATCATCATGTGGACCACATCATAGAAAAGAATGTAACACCTTGCAAAAATCTCTAAACCACGTGTGGCTCACCTGATGGTCGGAGCAGGCTATTTTTTGGGGGCGTTTGATCCTCTAGGTAGGATGCAACTTTTGAATGGTTTGGATGTCATACAAAAACCACGTCGGCCCCACAATGCCTGCATCCATGAGTTCAAAGGATTACTTTGAGTCGAGTCTGAGTCAACCCGGCTGGATATCGAGTTTTGAGTGGACCGTCTTACTGGCATTGTGAGTTTTACCCATTGAAGGGTGGATTTTAGTTATAGTATTTTATTTATTTTATTTTTCATTTTTTTGGAGCTCAACCGTCCATTTTGCAAGCCACTGATCGGATGGCTGATCTAGCCTGATCGATCTCCATTTTTAGGTTTGGGCCATCCACATGGTGTCCCATCTAAACCACGGTCCTGATCAAATACATAATTGCCACGTGTAAAAAACACATGTTCGCATATGTGCAACTTTGTTTGGGTTTATGCAAATTGCTAATATTCTGGCAGAATCGGATGAAGCATTCAATTCATTGGTGAGAAAAGAAGACATTCACACGTGGAGAGGTTTGGTATTCTCTTGTCATTGACTGCGACCCATGAGAAATAATACTCTTCGCACGACGATAGATTGAAGAGGTGATTCACAATGCACGTGCGAACATTGGCCACGTGTTTGGGATCCATGCCACTGATCAGGTGGGGTCCTCTGTGAACGTGACCTGGTCCAGAATTCAAGGAGTCTCACGTGTTTAAGAGAACTGGACAGAGCAAGGATGATCAACGGTCTCTAACTAATGTACGAGTGTAGAGTTTCCGTCCAGGGAGATGGAACCCACCATTTGATGGCCTGGATCTCGAACTGATTGTCATATTCGCACCTATGCTTACAAATTCGCTTTTGAATCTATCAGGTGAATTGCTCTATGACGAAGGCCTAATCTGGACCGTTGGTCGACTGGGCCCTGCGGTGGATGGGAAAAGAAATTCATTCCTGGAGTGGGTTTCTATTCACTTCTCATCGATTGGCGGCCACGAGAAATAACGTTATGGGCACGAAGTAGGTTGAAGAAGTGATTCGCAGTGCACGTGCGAACATTGACTACGTGTTTGGGATCCATGCCACTAATTAGGTAGGGTCGTCTATGAACATGCCATGGATAGGACAATCCTAACCTTTTGATCCGTAATCTACGAATAGATGGCCACATTCAATGGAAAAATGCTTCAAGATCTGTGGCTAAGATCTTCCAATCTTTAAGAGGACTTTGGGCATGGTTCATCCATGGCCCGGATGCAAGTGATCAATGTTCTGGATTAATGATCTACTGGTCCCACTTGTCAGAACTGAAAACAGGAGTGGAAAACTACACAAGGACCATTGATTTTCAGTTATGACAAGTTGGGCCCATTGGCCGGTAATCCAGACCGTTGATATGCCACCTATAGTGGATGGACCATGCCTCGAAAATCTGATGGATAAGAGAATCCTACAGACAGTTACTAAAGAGAAAAATACCGACGGTCCAAATTCAAATGAAAAATGTCCTATTACTTAGAGGACCATCCTAGTTGCATTGGGACACTTAGACCGTCCAATCCATTAATCCGTACTTTTCATTAGGTCCAGCGCATATTTCAAGGGCTACAAATACCGATCAAACAATTATTAACCATTTGATCAATGATCTTTAATATGGACGGTCGAGATTGTTTACGAACATCAGATTGATTGATTGATTGAAGCGTAGTGGTTCACGCATCTAGGTGGAATGCGGACTACTGATCGATTTCGTTGTTAGCGTCCACTTATATATTTTTTCCCTGTGGGGGCCACCTGATCTTTTCGATCTTTCTTTTTTCTTTTATTCTTTTAAACGGCATCATCGGGCCCATACCTGCAAGATGTCGGCACGTGCGACTGTTTTTGTGTCCAAAAGGCTAAAGTTAAAGAGTGATGATCCCGTGGATGAGTGCATGGCAATATTTCCATGCACATGGTTTCATCTGGACCGTTCATTAGGCCCAGTGCTCTCAGATGATCTGCACTATCTAGTTAGAGAAATGCAAAATGTATATAGAAGATTGTTCTTAGATGACAGGCCATCTGATTGCTGTCCGAATCTAATGGATGGTTCAGATAGCTGATGTTTTCGTATCATTTTTTCCATGCACACCGTCCATACATTTTTTCGTATCTGATTGCTGTCCATCCATTTTTTTCCATGCACACCGTCCATCTGATTGCTGTCCCAATATTTCCATGCACACCGTCCATCCATTTTTTTCGTATCATTTTAGAGAATAAGCCCAAAATTGTGGCAGATCCAAGGCTCAAGTAGACTACACAATAGGGATTAAACTCTTACCGTTGAAAACTTCTTTGGGCCACAGAAGTTTTGGATGGAGTTGATATTTGTGTTTTCTCTTCATCCATGTCTATGTAACTTTATGAATAGGTTGGACGGCACATAAACATCACGGTGGACCCTAGAAAAGTTTCAACGGTGAGAATCATTATCACCACTGTTTCCTGTGGTGTGGCCCACCTGAGATTGGTGCCCTAAACTGAGCTGTCAAAAGGGATGGACGATGCGGATGTGAGGAGGTGATGTGGACTACTTGTAAGGAAAAATTTTGAAAGCACACAAATGCCCTTGAAAAAAGCTAAGTTAAATAAGCATAAATTCAGCTAAAATTTTCTATTCTCACGGTATTTTTGTAGTTAAAATGTCTTCTTATGTCCTTTAAATATTCTTAAAATTTACCAAAAAATCTCTTTTTTGTGAGTTTACCACCATTTTAACCATGCACATCACATAATTTTATAGAAATCCAAGCAATCTGAATCAGTGGCTTAACTTTGGGATGGAGCTCAGCCTATCAAATACATTGTGAACATGATACCATCTGATCTTATATTTTAAGACCTTTCGTCCACCACAATGAACGGTTAGAAGCACTCATCAGGCAATCATCACTTCATAGATGCCTCACCTCGCAAATCAAAATTTTGTCTAGCTCATGGAAGATGGGTGTGGCAAGTAGCTCCAAAATAGAGTCAAAGATTGCCAAAGTTAGAGATTCTTGCATCTAAAACAGCTTTGGTTAGGGCCTTAGAAGATCTTTGCGTGTTAGAAAGCCAAATCCAAAACACATAAGCTGACTGTGGACATACTGGAGAAGAGGATTTTAAGTACACAAGTAAAAGCTCTAGCTAAAAATATATGTCATGCAATGCATCTCAAAGGGGGCGTCTAATCATAAAGCTACTTTCACAATGCAATGCATCTTAAAGGCTCCATGTTCTTTTGAAAATGCAGAATAGAAATGCCAGGTTAAAAGAGTGACCATAGATGAGATATTTGAGGAAAAAAAAAAAAAACAGATGTAAGATCTAGTTTAAAAGCTCTAAGCGAAGCTAATTTCCTGCAAGTGTTGTTCTCATCACAGGCAGTCACCACTTCTATATACACAATGTGGCCCACCTGTATATCAGACAGGCCTGATTATTTGAGAGAAGACATCTACACAATGAGGATCACCTAATTAGCGGTTGATCTTGCTTCAGCAGAGGGGCCCAATAATCATGTTCACAATGCATGTATGACCATCCAACAACAACAACAACAACAAAAAAAAAACTCCATTGAGGCTGATGTGCTTTTGGCACTAGTAGAGCTGGATCCAGTTTTGAAATAGGCTTGACGCAAACTCGACTCAACACAGTACTGAGTCCGGCATGCCTAAATTGATCCGAATCCGGGTCCGGCTTGTACTAATCCCAACCGACTCCGACCCAGTAAAAAGTACTGAGTCGGTTCAAGTTGGCATTGATTCGGATCGAGAGATGAGTGAGGGAGGGAGTGGAGAGGAGAGGGAGGAGGTTGGTGGTAATGGTGGTGGGTGGCTGCCAGGTTTGAGTTCGGATTGGGTGAAGCCTACTCGGTTCGGACCGACTCACCCATTCGGTTCGGGTCGAGTCGGAAGTCGAGTCGTCCCGTGCCCAGCTCTAGGCACCAACCTCTAGGCCCAGCTGCAGCTATTTGCAGACCACAGATTGAATGGTCACGATTATTTGAATTTTTTGCTGTTAAAAACTGAATGAATAGTTGGTCCAAGTAATGCCTTCGTCTTGAAATCAGATTATTTGATACTCTGGCAGCGTGACTGATGATAGGCAGGTGCTCGGAAATACTTAGAAATTGCATATGCAGAATACAAGTAATTCCAATTAAGCTGTCCAAATTATGGATCCCAGTTAAATGTACCATGAACTAAAAAAAAAAAAATTAAGATCATTTGATTATCTGAATATCGGATTGGTGGACATTTATTGGATGGTTAAAAATGAAAGTATCCAATGATCCTATCTCGACAAGCATCCACAGATCAGATGCGAAAATTCCACAACTTGATTTCGGGACCGTTGTTCATCATCAATGACACATTACAATTCCGGAGTGCATGCATATCAAGCATCATATGATGCCAGAGTAATAATTTAAATAAATAAAAACTCTTCTAAATAGCACATGTACATCACTGCTAACCAACACGCCCACACATGTGCCAACATGTTACATATGTGCACCATCTAAGCTTTCCACAGTGCCATACTGTCCAGATCATCTGACTCAAAAATTAAGGGTGGGCAAAGGCACACATAATAAATGGACGGATAGAAAAAAAAACTAAAAATCTTTTGACCTTCAATCCCATATATCCCCCCTTGATTTTTGCACATGATGATCTACAGACATGGCCTATCACATGGACAGCTCGGATTTTGTACATGTGCGTGAACAAAACTGTACATGCGTGTGTAGCAAACTTCTTCATATGCATAGGATGCATGCAATCATGGTTTGCCAAACTGGTGATCATGGAGCTCTATGGGCGCGGTAGACGTGGAATATCCAAGCCATCCATCAGGTGGGTCTGATTGTATGTCCTCAGACAAAAATAAAGCTGGTAAACTTAGGTGGGCCACTATATTAGAAAGAGGTGGACGGCTTAGAAAACTTCAGGCAAGCATTTGTTTCATAAATTGTGGCTCACCTGACTCATGGACCAACCTCATTATCGGGCCAGTGTATCTACATAGCAGCACCCTTCTGATGGATGGATTAGATCTCATTCCTGTGCCATGCTGGCGCACATGTGGCCTCCTCATCAGCTACCTTTTACATGTGTGTAGGCTTAGCAAAGCTCAAGATCATGGGTAGGATGTCTATGCATAATGTAGATTGGCATGTGTAGTGTCGTCATTGACAAGCACCGCCCATGGGAATTAGATGGTCCATGTGGTGGGTCCTACAATGTACAGCCTGCATCAGGAAGGTTACATCGATCGGGTAACCGTGGCCTTCAAAATGTATGGAAAAAGGATTTAAGTCCAGGTTCTCGGGGCAAACTCTGTTGACCCTCAAATGGGTGTGGTTTTTGTACCAAGGAACAACCTAGCAGGGCCCACCATATGGACGGTTAGGATAAGCCAAGCATATATAGACACTTGATGATGCAAAGAACCAACATGGGTTCATCACAAATATTGATTAATTCAAACCAATGAGGAGTCAAATCTCAAGCCTTAGCCCTAAAAGTGCAGTCCACGAAATTCCACAAAATCTCCGGTGTGGATAAACAGACATCAGGTCCAGGATGGTCTTAAAATAAAGAGTCCAAGATACCTCAGATGCCCATCTCTTCGATAGTTCTGCTGGATGAAACGAGCGCTTTATTTCGATGCAAGTCTATCAACTGACCCACATTTCCTGTGTATTAAAGTATCAAAACCATAAGTATTATAGCACAAATAACCCAAAATGGATGAATTGAATGACAAAGGTATGCAGTGTCTACAGAAGTACCACCAGCAGGTGAATGTGTATGTATAAACGCCTTTGCAAACATAAATATGCATTTGATAATAGGGATTTTTACCGCAAAATTCCTTACGAATTCGGATTTTACAAAATAATACCTCAACAAACTGAAATTCACAGGCAGTTTATAAAATAACGCCTCAAAATACCAAACTGCCCTAGTTTAATTTTTCTTTAAAATGTAATGTGTATGACATCCAACCTGCAACCCATGATGATGTTTACAGGAACCATAAATCTGGCCAATGGAATCGTCCTATATGGGCTGCACGTGAATTTTGATGTTTCTGGGTAGTGTATATTGTTCCCACCTTATGATCGTATCCACAGTATTTTTAGTTCGTTTGATCATCATGGTGGGGCCCATTAGTTGGATGTGGTGGATTGATAAACATACCACATCGGCCCAACAATTCTCGACTGCACTAGTTAAAGAGACAAATTAATTAGGGCATCTGCATGATTACACCCCTCCAAAGGCAACTCCCCGGGATTTCCATTTGTCCAGGCCTTATTTGGTGAAATCCAAACTTCTGAGGAGTTTGGTGGTAAAAATCCCTTCATAATAATACACAAGAACCTTTCCCATTTTCAACACAGATGTGGACCATACGTTTGGTCCGACATGCTCTTTGTGAGTCACCTTGAAAAAATCACCTGGATAGTATGACTAACCATCTGATGGATTGCATGCAAAAACATCTGGCTTAGACCAATGTTCGAAATATTGGTATCGTGTTACGTATCGCATCTTTGGGATACAGGTATGTATCAGTTATCGCATGGGATATATCGTTTGTATCAGGTAATTTATCACACTTTTTGGGGAAAATGGGAAACACAGAGAAAACGGTTGGATTTTTCAATGAAACTTCAGGAATTGTTTAAAAAAAAAAATCTTAATACACACTTTTAAATCATAACATCTCAAAAAAGAAGTGCACATAATAGGTTTCCTTTGCATAGTAGCCCAAGCTATGCGTTGTTTGACTGAACTAATACAACTATATTCAAATTGAATGCATAACATTTAGGGTGTATGTAATGATCATTTCATCAAACACTCCTAAATACTTTGAAATTAGTCTAAATTGATGGCTAGTTGAACAAAAAATTCGAAAAAAATTATATAGAGAACCAATGGATATCGAAATCAAAGCTCAAACTCCATGATTTTTCATGCAAAACATAAAGAACCAATGGATTTATAACTATTTGACACTGATTTAACATAATTTCAAAAATATAAAAGGGACCGGAAATTGAAAATGCTCACCAGATCGAACATGTGGGATATACTGGCACTAGCTGTGTGTTTCATATCACACAGGTGGGATACAAGATTTATCATGGGATATATTGGCCAATATCAGCGATATTTAAAACATTGTCCTAGACCATAAAGAATAGGTAAAATTATCAATTAAAACCATCTATGTCAATAGGAGACCCACCTTGGATTGCTTAGGGTTTTAAGAAAAAATCACTTTGGTCAGCTGATAGCAACCATATGATCTCATGAGTTGTGTATAAATACAAGCACGAACATGAAAGAGAAGGGAGATCTATAAGCTATTTAGAGCATTACTTAAAAACCCAAACGCTTGACTCGACTCTATGTTCATTCGTGTTGGATCAACTTGAAGACTCGACCCGACTCAACTAGATATGGAATAACTATAAATACATATATTTGTACTTACAAAGAATATTTAAAGGCTTTTGCAACATCCCCAAACCTTTTAAACAGCACATAGGTTGACCTATCGTCATCTGAACCATTCATTCACTCCAACAACTATGAAAAAGGCATGGTGCAAGAATCACACAGATCGGATGATCCCAACCCTTTGAGTGAAGCCAATTTGTCAAAATTTCACCGAGTTGAGTTGTAACCCAGCTGAGTTTCAAGTCGAGTCAGCAAGTTTTAGAAATATGATTTAGAGTGATTTATTTTTTTTTTTTTTTTTTTTGAAAGGCAATAATATTTTTTCTATTAAACAGAGAAAAACTCAAAAAAAGAAAACAAACCAGAAGAAGAGCAAAAGGAAAAATAAAAAAGGAAAAACAACAGCCCGAAGAGAAGAAAAGAAAAGAAAGCCCAGACCCCCAAACCCCATACAATCCAATCAAGGAGTTCAATCTCTAAAGAAAACTAAAACCCTCGAAAACACCCCGCCCTCAACACTGCACTATTTCTAAAGCAATGGTTATTTCTGTCTGCCCAAAGGGCCCAAAACACCGCAAGAAGAATAACTTGCCACTTTCTTTTCCCAGCCGCTCCCCCAGCTACCCCATGCCAGTTACTGATGAGAGCTTCCACAGAGCTTGGCATAGCCCAAAAGAGTCCAGCCAAACGAAGAACACTCCACCAAATATCAGCGGCAAACAGACAGTGAATGAACAGATGGTCGACCGATTCCTCCTGCATGCATAGAAGACATACATTTGAGAGTTGCATCCCTCTTCTACGCAGATTGTCAATTGTAAGGACCCTATTCCTGCCCACCAAACATCCAAAAGCTGCGACTTTAGGAGGAACCCCATAAACCATAAGGGTCCTGTGATAGCGGAGGATCCTGAAACCTCAGGATTAGAAAGGGAGCTATAGAACGATCTAACTGAGAAAAGTCTCATCTCAGTCCGCGACCATTGAACAGCATGATTTAGAGTGATACAACTATATTTTTTGCCAATTTATCATAAAACGCAGGCATAGTTATACAATCTTTACATGAATGCATACGTAGGAATAAGTTAACACGCAGGTGCACGCATGCACGTTTTATGAGTGTACAACAGTAACATGCGCATGCATATGTGTACGCATATGTATGGACATACATCCAAACATAAATGTGACAAGCTTACCACCTATTAAAAGTGATACTCTAGGATGACATCACCAAGCAACATATCACAAAAGTCCAAACAGAAGAGGAAGACGCGATTAGATTATCTATTGATACCGGTATATCGATATAAAAAAATCACCCGTTAAGAGGAAGGATTTCTTGAAAAGATATCTTGGTTGGGTTTACAACATGGGAATCCAACACCCTGTGCAAGAGTTCAGTCTGGAACAAGGCTTACTGGCCACGAGCCAGTAAATATCTAATGGTTAAGTTCTGAATGCAGTAAAGAATCCATTTTGGCAAGGAAAGATTGCTAGGGCCTAAAGAGATGTCTTCTTGCAGGCTTAAGCTAGTTTCAAGGATAAGCTTGACGTACAAATCAATGTGACCATGATGTTTTACTCACATCCAATCCATCCATCATGTGATCCCTCTCCTATTCTCCTTGGATCCCAAAACTCAGTTGGACCTCACCATGTAAAATCATGCCTAAAACCTCTAAAATAACGTGTAGTGGTCCACCTGAGTTTTGGAATGACCTGAGATTTGTAGGAATTTTTTCCGTGATTTTTATGCGATTCGGACTGGTGGATCATATTCTAAAAAAAAAAGTTTTGGAATGGCTTGATCTTTTGCATGTCCATTTGTCCTCTTTGGACACATCTTTTGAATGGATTATATGGCATAGAAAAAACACGGTGGGCCCTGCATATAATCTGAAAGGTTTTTAATGGTGGGCATCCCTATTCTAATTATTCCCTGTGGTGTGGCCCACCTGATTTTTGGATCGGACAGATTTTTGGGTTCCAAGGACAACATTAGGGGCTGCAAATTGGATGTCACTAAAACATCACTACAGGCCCCACACGTCAATTTGTAAGTTGAGCTTATCCTAGAAACGTTCGTATTGGATCCAGCCTCAAGCAAGAATCACATCTCCCTGTTTCCAAAGTCAGTATCTATTGAGTGAGGACAGCAAAGAAAGTTACAAAAGGCTAATGCATAAAGGAGCTGAACTTCAAATATGATGGCTCAAATGCAAACCATGAAAGCAATATGATCCCTCTCATCACTCCCTCTTTCGCAGGGGACCAGCAATCTCACTCGCATCCCTCAATACAACGGAAGCAATTACACTCAAACGAGAGGATAAAGCTCTAATTTGGGAGAGCTACAAAAACTAATTTCCAGGGCCCCGGCTCAGTTAAGGACACCCATTTGGAAGCATTACCAGAGTCACCTTCAATGCCCAAGAGGAGATTTCAGATACTACAGTCCACATTTGGCAATCGTGTGAGAGATCTGGGTCATTCATTGTGTGGCCTCATCATGTATGTGCCATGGATGGAAACGCAGGTTTGATCAGTCATCAATTGGATAAATGCACATGTACGAAAAAAATGGATTACTGTAAGGGAATTTTGCAACAATCCATATTAAATGTAGCCTTGTGGCTCACCAAATGATTGAAGGGGCCTATTTCTTGGTCAGAAGGCATGACTGTGGGCCTGCCTGATGAACTGCCAAGATCCCACCTGCGCATGTTCAGAGAGTAGGATTCAAGCTCCTACACACATTAGACTCAGATGCAGTTTGGTCCTTTCAAGTTACCAGACACAAAAAGTCATTGGACAGTAAATCATAGTCAGAAGACAGTGCAGTCGGACGATTTTCATTTACATCAACAGTCATGCTTGAAGAAGCAACTGACCAGTTCCGGAATTGGCACTTTCACCACCCATATGTATTGTGGATGTCGACAGAGAAGACCAAGGTAAGAAGAAAAATAGTTAAAATAAGTGGCAGACGCTTAAATGAATGAACATTAGAATGGAGCAGAAAGGAAGAGTATCTATTCTATTGTGGGAAAGATTTATATGGGCAAACTACCTATTTTCAGACACGTTTCGAACTATATCCAATTGTAGAATTCAATTGGTTAACTGAGTATTAACTCAGCAAGGTCCTTGCTATGGGTTTCAAAACAATCGTGGAATATTCATTCAAAACGCATTTCAAACAAGATAGGTGATTAATCTAATTCTCTTTTCCTCTTGACTGTAGATTTCAGAACTAATGCTTAAGTTCTGAGATGTAATATCTAGGATTTACATCAATGTTGGTTCTAAACATAGTGTGCCATAAAGGCCGTTATGTAAATGATGCAGGACATGAAATGTAAATATGATATGCAAGATTTCAGGCTTAGATCATACCAATTCACAATTACACAAATTCCACATCCCACATGAAAATTCAAACGTTCAATTAAAGGGGAATTTATGCGGGTCCAGGCCTACACATGATAGGGCTGGATCAATAAAAATTATGAAGCAAACGATACTCAAAGATAAGAAATAATCCTTCACACATACATAGTAATCAGTCCCTAATCCAAGGGATTCACCAGTTTCAAATCAAAGAACCCTAGGGAAAGAAAATGGGCATATAAGTTAGGAAAAACGTAATCTAGGGCTAGGTTTTATGAAAAAAAAGGTTATGAGAGGATAAAAGAGGACAAAAACCTGAGCCAAAAGACGATCCCGCGTATGGACAGCGGGCCTAGGGCGCGGGCGTTATTTGCAGAAAAACTCTCCTTGGCCCTGGTCGGCCAGGGGGAGGCTCCAAAACCCCGAAGTTTCGGGTCGATCCGAGCTACGGCTTGTGCGTGGTGCTCCGCCGAAGTGTCAGCTCGCCTACGGGCCGAAATCTGGAAACCTGCTGTAATGAAGAACTCTGATGCAACAGAAGGACGAATTCGAAGTATGGATGGTGGGAGAAGATGGAAAAAAAATGATGGGGGATGGGGATGAATCGGGGTCGATGTGGCTTCGCACCACGGTAGTTAGCCCTTCGAAAAGGGAGGGCTTCGCACCCACTTTTGAATTCTTCCACAACTCACGAAGAGAGCAGAAAAATAAAGCAGGAATTTTTATTAAACTTCAATGAATTCAAAAGAACTACAAGGGGTGCCTATTTATAGGGAGAACCCTATACCCAAAAACTCGCACCATGTGCGACACCTATTACTTGGTGATGAAGTAAACTAAAATAAAAACCAAACACATAAATCTAAAGCATTCACAATGTTCTAAATAATAACAATAAGCAAAACCTAAAAAATGAAATCAATCCGACGAGTGGGCCACGATCATGAGATCCCATGATGGGTTTTTCTTGACTATCGGGCCCACTTTTCTGAACCAAAACTTGTCTTCTAGCTAGGGGGCCCTCCCTGGACGTCGTCATCGAGCCAGATCGATGATGGGATCCTCCTTTTGCGTACGTACGTGCGTAGGGGTGGTGGTGTGCGGCCGTGCGTGTGCACGATGTCCTCATCAGTAAAGGTAACGGTGGCAACCGTTACATGCTAAGGGGCCGTAACAGGCATTACAAAAAAATTGACCCATAACAGCCCGTTACGCCCCCAGTAAAGGCTGTAATGGCCCAGAGTTTTTCTTTTCAATGAGAGAGAGAGAGAGAGAGAGAGAGAGAGAGAGAGAGAGAGAGAGAGAGACCATAATGGCCATTACAGCCTGTATCGTAAAGGAAACGGTGGTGGCTGTTACAGCCACCATTACCGTTACGAAATACCTTGATTCTAAAGAACAATGAAAACTGTAAAAGCAAAGGAGCACTGTCATGATGGAACATGGCGACAAATAATCAAGAAAGATGATATTTTGAATTGGAAAGGATGTACAACAGGTCTGAAAAGACTTGGGACTTAGCAAGGAACATTTTTTCCCCTTTGCCTTCTTCATAATGATAAGCTCCGTCTACAAGCTTGTCCCAACCCAAGTAAAGGAGGGTTGATGTCAGGTGGGCAGCCAATCATCAAACCTTTGCCCAGAAAATATGAGGATTCCTGCTTGACTCTTGATGATTGGTTAGGCAACATTTGTAAAGCCAACCCAAATGGCTAAGACAAAGCTATGATGGTGATGTCTTTTTTATTCCTTTTTTTCCAACTTTAGATATCAACAGTTGGCTGGACACCATGTGCACTTCTCAAAACACATTGAGGCTAGAATGAAGTGGTCTGTCATTCAACTGAGAACCACCATGTATGATTCACGAAGAACCAATGCATTGAGTTTTCCAGAACACTTGCAAATAGTTGGATGAATTGATGCCCCATGAGTTGAAATTCCCAAAAAACAAAATAAATGGGGTTCTACGATTCTTAGGTTGAAAGACCCTAAACCCCAATTGGTACCTCTTGGTCCACCTTGGTCTGGGTGAAGTAAAGCATGTTAGAATTGTGACACTTTCACGAGAAGACAAGTGGTATTGCTCGACTATGTTGAGTTGGTCCCTCACCTTGGTCCGGGTGGAGTTACGCATGTCAGGATTGAGAACTTACACTGGAAGGCGGGTATTGTATTGGCTAGGGTTTTGGCCTACAGATAATAAAAAGGCTCGGGTGTTCTGATGATTATTGTATTGGAAATGAAGGCATTCCGTACACATACACATTCACATTGCATCCATGGTTGAAAACATGTCTCTTATTGAAAACTAAAACCTGATCCTTATCTTGCAATTATTTTCAATTATAGACGTTACACATCATGAGATTTTGATATTTGGCTATTTTGGAAGGATAAAACTGCCTTTTTTTGATAAATTGATATATTTGCAAAAAATAATCCAAACACCAAATCAAGCAAAACACATCAACCATCATGCCAAGAAATAACAGAAACATAAACAACCAATAAACACTCATCCCAAAAAAAAAAAAATCTCAAAAAATCAACAAAATCTAGCAAAACCCATCAACAATCAACCCCCAAAAAATCAGAAAAATCAAAACTGCCACAAAAACAAAAGAATCCAAACACCCAAAGTAAAGAAGGAAGAGAGAGAGAGAGAGAGAGAGAGAGAGAGAGAGAGAGATTTGACCTTCAATCTTGAGCAGCAGAAGACATCATCTCCATAATCTTCTTATCCCTCCTTTCCATAGCAACATCCCACATATCATTCCCAATATGCTTTGGCTGTTTCAGAATAATAAATAAAATAAAATAAAAATCATTCAAATTACAAAAGAAAAAACCCTTTAAATCATACCCTGCCATGGGCAGCCTTGTGTATGTAATACTGAGCATTTCCCATAACACAGAGCATTCCAGCTATGATTCCTAATGGAAGAACTGCTTCCAACCAGATCATTTTCTCTTCTCTCTTTCTTTTTTCTTCTGTTTTTTCTTTTTCTTTTCTGGTTGAGATCGAAGAAGACGCTTGGCGTGTGTATCGTGTATATGTAGAGGAGTTATTTGATACTCCGGCTGCGTATGATGCTTGATACGCAGGCACTTAGAAAATGGTACACGTGGCTTTTATTAACCCAAAACCAGACCAGATAAAGTCCAATCCACTGCTTTTATTAAGTTAAATTATAAAAATAAGGTTAATTGAACAATACTAGTAATCCCTGGTTCGTCGGCATTTTTTCTTTTAAAATAAGATCATTGGATATTTTTCATTTCTGCCGTCCAATACATCTAAACAAATTCCCATGATTTTTGGACAGTTTATTTTGAATGGCTTATCATCCATCGTCGTATCATAGTTTCAAAGTATTTCTCGTGGATTAGCTGCAACCTGGTTCAGCCGGGTGGGTGCCGTGGGCCCACCTCGATGTATGCGTGGTGGACGCGGTTTGGCTAATAACGCTGCCACCAGCCAGGTGGCTAGTGGTCGGTGCTATATGGACCCACCATGATGTATGTGACAAATATATACATGAGGTTTTTTCATATAATTAGCCACTCAAAATTATTACAAATATAAATATCTCCCCATACTAAATAATTCCCATTATTTCAAATGACTTTTATTAATTGAATATAAAAGTCACATATTTACTAGCTAGATCCTTTGACCTAATTATATTAAATTGGCATAAAAAAACAAATATTCAATATGGTTAATATGTGAGTTCAATTTCATTAAAAACTTGCCTTGTATAATTGCACTTTCAATATGTCACGTCAAAGGTGGGCCACATGATGATGGGCCTATAATGGTAGGCTGCAGACAATAAATGGTCCATATTAATGGTGGGACCCACATGATGGATGTTAGACATTGGAGGTGGACCCAAATAAAGGACTATTGACATTGAAGGTGGCCCCACATGATGAACGACCTATATTAAAGTTAGGTCATGCAAGAACACCCAGATCCATAGCTCAACTGGCAGACTGAGTGAGATACCTCGTTTCAACACTTGAGGTGTTGGTATCGATCCCTGGCGGATCCACGGGATGGATGGTGGACTTTGAAGGTGGGCTCACATGATAGACCTAAATCATAAATGGTCTACATCAAAGTTCATGGCGGACATTTAAAGTAGGCTTACATGATGGACGGTTGACATCGAATATGGGCCCACATGATGAATGACTCCGATTGAAGGTGGGCTCCACAAGATGAATGGCCCACAACAAGTTGGTTGCACATAATGTACATTTTACATCAAAGGTGGGGCCCATATGATGAATGAACCACATCAAAGTGTGGCCCCCCATGATGAACATTTTATGGGCCCCACCTAATGAGTCTTGCATAATGGTTGACACATATCAAAGGTGTTCCAGGTGGCCCAACATGATGGATGGTTAACACTGAAGTTGTGCCCCACATGATGGACGATAGACATCAAAAGCACACCCCACATAATGTATGGTGCACACCAAAGGTGGGCCCACATGATAGATGGTCCACGTCAAAGTTGGGCCTCACATGATGGGTGACCCAACCATATCAAAGGACGGTCCCACCTTTGGCTGCATGATTTTAGTTATTGAATTGATAGGTAGAAATATGAACACTGTAAAAAAGAAAAAGAAAAAAGAAGAGAGGCGGAAAAATAAACACCAACATTATATGGCGAAATTGTTGTATTTTTATGGAAATGATGTCAAATATTTTTTATTTATTTTTTTGAGTTTTTATTTGAATGTTTTACCAGCTTATTTCAAATAATATTTTTTTTTTGTTATGAAAAAATAATTTTACTAAATAAAATTATTACAAATTATTTATTTGAATGTTTTATCTAATATACTTATTTTAAATAATAACTTTTTCGGTTATGAAAAAATAATTCTACTAAACGAGATTATTACAAAACAAGAGATAGAACAAAACGTCATATTTCTCTCTCATTATAGTAAAACTTATTATATTAAATGAGTACAATTGCCAAATAGGCCCAAAGAAAATATCAAGTCATGATATAACAATAATCCAATGAAGATTAACTGCACTGCACCAAAATCTGGTTTAAGATCACCTCCAGCTGAAATGTCTCAATTAAGACTCATATAATTATTATTCTCAATAATATTCCCGTTTGATCCGGAACGTCTTTTATTTATACATCAGATGAGGATGATGTAAACAATAACTTGCAATTCGATAGATTCTCATAAATAAAGAATAACGAAGGAAGAAGATTTCGTCCCAGAAGTCCATGCGGCGAATTATTACAACAATCGTCTTGATCTTCAAGCCTCCTAGAGTTATTACACCAATCATCTTAATCTTTTGGCATCCTCCAATATCTTAGACAAATATACATATTAATTGATAGACTATACATAGATAATAATAGAATCAATATGTTAGAGAGAATTTATATAAAAGACTGGCGAAAGTAGGTAATAAACAATGTTGGTGTGTGAAGGAATGGAAAGCAATGATATGCTAGACCCAATCATACATTTGTTGTGATTTCTTGAGTTGTTTGGTGTACTTTGGCATTTTCAGATCATATCTTACATTGCAAAACAGGATTCCATCTGATTGGACACCCAGAGCTAATTGATTTTTTTTTGTACATAATAATATGTGGTGAATAGAATTAATTTAAATTATAAGGACAATTGATCTCTCTTTTTTTGTACAAAATAATATATGATGATGAGAACTAATTTGAATTATAGTGTCTGCTCATCACTTGCAACAAATATAATAGGATGGATTTTGACAAGTTGGGCCCGTAATTAGGGAATACAAACTGCTGATATGATGAGGCTCTTAAAGGATTGGCACTGAAATGTTATGTTTGATCCCATCACTTCAATGTTTCTTCCCTTTTCTACTTAATGCGGACAGTTGCTGTGTTTGTTTTACTCAACGATCCTATTTACATGCCCCCATATCAAAGAACTGAGATCTTCGAAATTGGATGATTCTGGTGTATCCGTCACCAATATATGATGAGGTCTATCAAATTAAGCGTTTTGATTGCAAGACCACGGCCCCCACATGAACATAGTACAATTCTCAGCAAACAATTTACTTGTAGATGAGGACGATACACAAATCATCAGGTCTTGCTACAATATGATGTGGAATGTTGGAATTATATAGTCATTGGATCTTGGATCATGTTTTGATAATCTGAACCACTGATATGACAAGATACATAGCTTATGGTGACTGCCTCAAAAATCTTCAAGATTTGATAAACTTTGTCCACTAAACATTAGTTGAAGAAAATTCAGATTGGAAAGGAAAAGATTTAAATGATCAAAGGCTTTGAAATATTCCAATCTTAGAATTCTTTTTTCTTTTGGTATCCTCCATCCATGTTAAGACCAAATCAATAAACAGTTTGATTCATTGAAACATGACCCCAGATCCCCCAAACACTACAGCCCAACTTATTCTACAAAAATATATTCATTCAGTTAGATTACCTTGACCCAACTGATTCCATAAAAATATCTTCATTCAGTTAGATTACCTTGACATTCACATTGGCAAATATCAATATCAATTTCAGCACTCAATGATCAACTTAATAATACATGGTTACATCATTAAGAAGGCTATGATTGCTCATCTACTCTTCTTCTTCTTCTTCTTCTTCTTCTTCTTCTTCTTTTTTGGGAGAAGCACTAGTCTAATCTTTTTCACTACTATAAGGTATACGCAAAACAATTACCAGAAGTCTACAATGGAGGCAAGAAGCATATTTGAACACAATGGCACTTTATTTTTCCTTTTTTCACATTCAAGCTGCAAGAACAAGCACTTTTATCGTTCCTTGGCTATTTGCAGTTAACATTGTTGGGCTATCGCTCTTCCAACATACTGCGCTAATGAAGTATGATCCACCATCATCGTCCGTGTCATCCATATCAGAAGAACCAAATTTATGCCAAGCTGCCGGCTTCGAGATGGCCTGTATATCAGTCCCACAGTGTCGGTGGTTAGCCAAGATAAGGGTAAAAGGGGCCAAGTCCTTGGCCTACAGAAGTCCAATTGTAGTCCACCAGCTAGGCCGTGCAGATCAGTGTACGACCCAGTCAGGAGGTAGGCCCCACCAAGGATAAACCATGGGCGGTCCGCCTCCTCTATAAAGATCATAACCATTTGAAATGGACTCAAATGTAAGGCTTGACCATTCCATGATTTTTTAACCAATTGCTGGGATCGTTTCTGGCAAATCATACACTTTGCTTATGGCCTATTCATGGTGGGACCTACCTCTTGAACTGTTCTGATCATCCATATGCATGTCCAAACTAGCAGACCACAAATTCAGTTAACAAGACAAGGGGCGAAGAAAAACATCAAAGCCAAAACACTCAAATGTCAAAGAATAGAAAAAAAAAAAAAAAAAGGGCTATTGCTTTCTTCAAACTAGACTGGTCATGCATACGGCTTTCTTCAAACTTCACACCAAAGAATCGCAAATAGGCATGTGGGCCATTCATGACTGGAATATGCAGGTAAATCATAGAAACCAAGTAGGAGTTTTAAAAATATTGCTTACCTTATGGTACACAAAAACTTCGTTGGTTTCACTGCCGCAAGCAATGTACTCGCTGTTTACTGTGAGGCCCACAAAGTTCTTCTCGTTCATGTGGCCTTTAAATGTCCGCACCTGAACATATATTATACAAATAAACAAAAAGAAGAAGAGTGGGTGCCCTTGTAAGATATTAGACGAATGGTGGAGAGAAGAATGCTAATCGCAAGTGTGGCCAACTACAAACATCAAACACAAGCACCTCAATTGTTTATGAGATCTTGCATACAAGCAGGGTTGTTACGGACGTTTGAAACCCGAGCATTAACTCCTAGAGAGACATGTAAAGCACTCCCAGACAGTTGACACTATATAGTTATGCAAATGATTACTTACTGTTAGAGTATGTCATGAAAGGAGGAATTATAAATCCTCGGCCCAGGGCTTTGCACAGTATACTTGGGTTTTCAATTCCGACAAGTAAGGTGGCCCATGGTTAGATAATCCAGACTGTTCTGTTGCTACACACCACCATCAATCAACCATACACCAAAACTTTTCCATATAAGATGATTTTAGCCATTTACTATTGGTACTTCAGTTGAATATGGAATGTACTTCTCTTCTTAACTGTCCATTTATGGGCCACAAACCAAAAGGTAAGGATCGCCTTATTCAGAAGAATTTTGGGGCATGTTCATCCATAGTGGGATTCAACCACTTCTTAGAATTGAGGAATGCCTGTACATGGCTCGGATGTCCACTAGAGTGCCTAAGTTAGCACATGCAGCCATGAATAGAGGCACAGGTGGCTTGGCAATGTTCACATGAATAAATCAATAGTTACGGACGGTTAGGCTAAACATTCTCATAGACACAACACATACCGGGCAATTATCCTTCACATCCCACAACCGCAAGGTGCTGTCGGTTGATGCAGATGCAAGCTCATTGGTTGACAAGAATTTCACATATGAAACCGCTTTCCTGTGCCCACTGAAAACATGGAGTGGAACGCTAGGGTTTCTCAAGTCATAATAGTGAATATGGTGATCAGCAGAACCAACCTGCAAAAGTGCCAAACAGTGTTCTGCCTCATAAAACCGCTCACAAAGGCAAGCCACACAAGAACTAGGCTTGATTCAGTCCAGACCTACTAATGACTATCCCAGTCCATTTAATTTTTGGGCCTGGCCCACAGCTACAAAAATTCAGCCCCAAGCCCACTCCACGAACGGCTATAAATGGGTCTGGACAAGGGCTCATCACGACCTCGATCCCAACCTGTATATCTATCTGGCCCTGAATTTAGGCCCAAGCCTGGCCCAGCTGGCTTTATATGTAGCTCAAGCCCTGCCCATGTCAGCCCCACAAGTTGACAGATCAGCCCTAGAAAAGGATGTGGAAGGAAGCATACCGCAATGTAAAAGCTAGATCCTGGATTATACTTGACACAGCAAATATTCGCTTTCATGTCAATGTTGAGTACACTGGCTTCTTGCTTGGTGCACCAAACTTTGACCTATTCAATACATATAGAGGAAAGACACATGTCGGGTTATTGATTTTTTTTTTTTTTTTTTTAAAACAAAAAAAAAACTTGTTCTCAATCTATATATAAGAAAGAATCATCTCCCAGAGATCATGCATACGATCCTCCGGTGTCAATTTTGTACAAGTGGGGCCCCCTCGCACAAACCGACTGGCCCACCCTGGATAGGCCATGCCCCAAAAATCCCCCCAGATCAGAGGATCCTAGCCATCCAAATTTCATTCCTTCTCCATTGAATACCAACCAAAACCGAGGTTGGGACTGTACCCAAGTAAGTTTCTTACTTCATGGTGTATCCATGATGGAACCCATCAAATCAATGGTCTGGGTTGCTGTAAATCCTAAGAATGTCTTTGCTACGTTGCACATATGCTATAAGTATAAATATAGAGTACCTTGCAATCATCACTACCAGATACAAGCATTGATGGATCTGTTCGTGAAAAATCAACACTCCATGCTCGCTTTTCATGCTCTTCGTATTCCATCACACTCTGGAAACCAAAGAAAGAAAGAAATTCAAAACAACTGGAAAGTATGACACCCTATAGCATAGAAACAACAAAAATGAAAACCAGAATGTCAATAAGGAAAGTTGGCATCAAAATGCGAAAAGTGTCTTGATGCACTAACACTGTACAAATCGGGCTATAGTTCAGTGATCCACATTGTTAATAGAAGTGGACCAAACAAGGATGGGGTTGAGCCAAAATCTTTCAAGATTGGAAGACCCTAGCCACCCAATATTTTGGCCTTTCTTACAGACACTCACTGGCTTTTTTTTTTATATCATCTATTTGCAGTCCACTAATCAAATGATTTGGATCTTCCAATCGAGGAGAATTTTGGGGTATCCCCCATCCATGGTGGTGCACATCAGATCAACTGTTTGGAATGCTGAATCATGGCCCCAGTTGTATGGACTGACACGTCAGGACAATATTCAGGATCTGATGCAGAGGACCCAATACTTCCTCATCATTACCTGCCGAGTCGTTACATCCCAAACAGTAACTATCCCTTCATAATCGCTACTTGCTATATGGTTCTTAGTGTACTTGTTCCAACTCAAGCAACTAAGTTTAGATCGTGTGGGCATCTCCACAACGGGGCAGTGCACATCTGCAGGTTCATTTACAACCTGGAAAAAAAAAAAAAAAAAAAAACACAGAATAAAATATACAAAAAAATCAACTGGAACCACTTGAAGAAACTGTTTCCATATTCCTATATGGGAGGATTTCTGAAGGTAAGATGCATACCGTGGAAAACTCAAAGACTTTGATACGCCTAGAAACTCCAGCAGTAGCAAACAACTCGTCATCACGGTCAAATTCTATGCTGTATTAATAAAAACCCATCTTATAGTTTCAACAAACTCGGTTGGTATACAAGAACAAAGGAAAATTTTTAAAGAGAAAAGGATAAATGGTAGAAACAACCCAAAGCAAGCAAGGCCCAACATAAATGAAAGAGAAATGCTCAGGTAATTCATGCAAAGAGATGTTGAATAAGTGATTCCCGGCAATGTGCATGAGATCTGGGCCATTCATCAGGTGGGGCCAACCATCAGCGAGTCCATATGACAAAAATAAATGGTTAGATAAAATAACCGACAGTTCATGTTCAACATCCATGCCCCCCACCCGATAAGAGGACCGGCCTGGCTTTTGGCCTGGGATAGGGGTGCAACTCAGGCGGGTAGGAAGGATCAACGGTCAACCCAAGCCTAAACCAACCCCAAGAGGACCCAACCCAACCCGAATCCAACCTGAAGTGCCCAACCCAAACCCTATCCAAATTCCTCCATACTCGATCCAACCAAACCCAAACTGCCCAACCCAAACACACTTGATTATTCTGCCCTACCCGAGCCAACCCAAATGCATGATTATTCCACCCGACCTAACCGAACACGAATTTGCTCAACTGAAGCCAGCACAATTTCAAACTGGGTTGGCATTGGAACCAAGCCCAAGGAACTTGACAACCCAACCAAAACTCAGGTCAAGTCAATCGGGTTTGGGTCCACTCGAACCCTAGTTGCAGCCATGGCCAGGGATGTCTCCATGGGCCCCTGGGTCATCTATGAATCGCCAGAATCTGACACTGGCATGCCATGTTAGAAAACCTGCAACCCTCTCCTTGTGCCAATTGCCTTGGCATTTCCAATCATAAAACACGGAGTCCACTTCTATCCCTGAGAACTACATTTTACCCAATGCCATGGCACTATATTTTAATCACCTTGATACAATATTTGCAGAGTGAAACAGATCTCCATGCCTGAGCTCAGCAATGACCCGCAATCGACTGATTCAAGCAAGCGAGTAATATCAGAAACAAAATAAAACTAGATGTTAAACCAAAAAAAAGAAGAAGTTAAGACAGCATATTTGCCTTGAAAGAAATTAAGAAGCACCGAATACATAATAAAAACTGTAATGATCTTAAACCTGTATCGAGTAAAGGTAGTCAGTACAGATTGGAAATCCTCAAGACCTGCATGATAACCTTCTCTGTTAATGGCATTTCCATCCCTTTCTTCCTGCTTATGAAGCTGGGTAGGTCCATGACGTCTCTTTTGCAAGTAACACTCTTGCAGATCGTTGAACTGATTGAGCATGTTGAGAAAGGCCATTAACCCCATAAACATTAAAAATAAAAATAAAAAGATAAAAAATAAAGAAGAAGAAGAAGAAGAAGAAGAAGAAGAAGAAGAAGAAGAAGAAAGGAAACAAACATGATAATCTACTTATGCAATATATAACTCAAGCAGCTTTTGGACTTTTTTGCCCCTGCAATTAGTTTCGTATAGCGGATAACTTTGAATATTCAAAGGATATGGAAAGACATTTTAAATGAAATCGGGAGTATTTTGAGAACGGGAAACTGTAGCTGTTGACTGGCATATGATTTAGATTTAACCTGCAAAAGGTCTACAACGGCTTAGATTTTACCTGCACAATTTGAGTTCTTTGGTGCGAATAACCCACTCGAACTTCTGTGTGTAGCCCGCACAGACCATAGTAGTAGAGAGATTGTCCGAGAAAGGCTGCCTGTAAAGGGCCTAATGTGATGATTGTGGGGAATCCACACTGTATACCAGTTGAGCCAGCTCATGTTACAGCACCAGCCCAAAAATAAGGCATATCTAAAGCTCGAGTGGACCACAACACAGGAAAAGGTGAAGATGGGTCACCCACCATTGAAACCTATCTTTCCCTCTCTACATGTAACCTGCACCTTTGCTACAATTTCTCCCTTCTTTTCTTCCCCTTTTCAAATTTCTCCTATTTTCTCTCTTCCATCCTCTATCTACATGTGTTGTGCGTGCCACTTCCCTGATTATGGTAATAAGAGTGGCTGACACTTTCCAAGGATAGGAGCTTCTAGTTATGGTCTTGTGAATTTCAACAGTATCAGTTCCTTTACAAAAAGCCAGGGAGCTGGGAGTTGGTTTAAGCACCATTTCAGAAAGGGGCGTAAATGGCAATTGCATCCCATTTAAAAGGCACCCACTTTAAATCAAAGGCAGCCCTTGGATTGGATGTGTGGAAATCCCATACCACAACGGTGTAAAATGAAGAACACCCATCAAGGTATAAGTCATTGCCACTTGGCAGCCTATGGGAATTTCTTTAAACTGGAGACTGAGGGAATTTCTTTTTTTCTTTTTCTCTAAAATTGACATTTTTGCCAAAGGGCATTCATTCCACTCAATGCAAATATCGGGAACTCCCAAACTCATCCTTAACCAAAACCAAGGAATTTGCATTAGACCATATGGTAAGCAACAATGATTCATTAGAGAGAGCGAGGCAAACATCCATAAACAATAATGGATAATGGTCGCCAACTTACAAAGATTGCTTCACACCACCCTCTGCCAAGTGTCAACCAATGAGTTTCTAGTAGTTTTTGCTTTATTAATTATTATAGTGGATTGCAAGGGGGAAAAAAGGGAGCTGTTCCAAACATCTTTAATATGCTTGGAGTTTGGTGTGGTATTGGCACGCATAAAGCGATTTTCTACTTCACTACTTTGGCCACCCAAATCACAAGTTGACACACAAACGGGATGTGCCCATTCTTATCTCAACACAATTTAGGCATACCACATTATCCCTTTCCAGAGAACCGGGAACACCCAAAACACATTGCAGAAAAACCATATCAAAGCTACTAACCTGCGCGTGTACTCTTTTTTTCCTTGCTACAGCAAGTCCTGACTGAGTTAAAACATTTTGTGGATCTGACCCACTGAAAGCATCCTTTCTCTGGTGTCCTTGGGAGCTTCCTTGAGCCTTTACATCGACTTTCTTGTTCTGAAAATTTCCCGAACATGCCCCACCTTGTGCACTACGAGCACTGGAGATGACTCCACTGTTGTGCTTATCAATGGAAGAGGGCCACACCTTTGTTGCCATAGGGTCATCCAAAAGCAAGCGCAATTTCACTGAGTATCTCTCCCTTGCTCGATACAACTCTATCCTATGTCTCTCGACGGTGTTTATGTCCTCCTTAATATACTGGAGATCAGTTTGTACCTACAGAGAAGCCAAAACTTACCAATTTAGTATAGCTCTTTCATCATGTAATTTGTCATGTGATCATTTTAAGTGTAACAGAAAGAGCAGGGCACCAGTAGTTCGATAACCAGAAACCCAACTTTATTCAATGACAGGCCGGGTCCGATTTACTCAAAGACTGTCACGTCAACTCAAACATTTGACTGGAAAACGTCATGAATTGACACATGAAGAACCAAATAAGCACAATGCCTCGAGTCCAGAATAAACCCCCTATACAAAAAATTTTGTTTAACTCAGTCTGTAAAGTGCTAGACTCGAAATTGAATGAGGAAGAGTTGACTTGGCCGAGTTCTGAATTAACTTGACAAATTAGAACTGTGTCCAACTACAATTGGAAGTTAAAAAGAGGCAGCCTACTAAATTTTAAATACTTTTTAAACAGCATTCATCAGTTCCATCCATAAACGAATTCACAAAAGTCAATCAAGGAAACAGAGACTGTTGAGAATGTTGCAAACAACGGACAAGATGACACAATCTAGTTCATGACCACCCAACCTCGTTCAGCTCTTCAAGCTTTTGCTTCCTTAGGCAGTGCAAGAAGTCGAGCAGAATCTGCATATTCGTTTCCGCCTCTTCTTGCTCCATCTTTCTCTTTTTCTCTGTGAGGAGGGATAATAGGCTATCTAGCTCCTTGACCGACACTTCACAACCCTGTCTAAGACCCACAAGAAAGCGTCACATTAAAAGTCCTCCAAAATATCATCAGGGGTAATAAAACTATATTGCAGTAACATCAAATTGAAGTGTTTGGGGCACTTGATTCAATCATGGATTGAAATATCCATATCATATCAGCTGATGGGCGAATTGTATACATATTGGGTCGATAAGATATGCGAAATGGGGATGTATTGGCCCCAACTAAAAGAAAAAATGGACCATACTGGCCAATGCAGAGGGTATTGGCACCGGATATGGGACCAGTATGGCCATAAAGGCCCAAATTTGATTTTTTCCAGTTCCAGTTTTTCTCTTCTTTTTTCATTTAAATCATGAAGGAAGCTTAAAAGTAATTTTCTATTCGATTTAAGCCTATCGTGGGGATTATAAAATAAAGTTTTGAGTGAGATTAAACAAATCCAAGCGGAATGGACCATTATGGGGAAAAAAAAATGGCAAATCATCACCTTCTTTTGGTTTTCGAATCTTTTTTACTTTTATGTCAATGTAATGGGCCCTAACTCACCAAATCATGTTTGATTTGTGTTCGATTACAGCCATTTGGTTGACTTTCGACATGTCAAATTGACAAACACCATTCTCATCATAGAAAGGTCGGATACTTATACAACAATGTATGCATGTCCAAAATACAAACAATAAACAAATAAATAAGAGGATAGATTCTTGAATATCTAATTGTCCCTTTTTCTGATATTTTTCCCTAATTTTTTGCATTAAAAAGAAAATTTTGACCAATACAAGCCGATCAGGGCATGATATTCAATATCTCCATGGCATATGGACGAGAAATCATAATCAACCAATATAAAACAAATGGAAGAGGTCATGTGTTGGAGATTTTAAGACAAATATATCATATTACATCAGTGGGGTAAAATTGCTCTAAGTAACCTTAGCAATGGCAGGATCAATATAATTGTTTAATAGAGAAGTAACGAAGAGTTTGCATGTGTCACTTCTAAAATGTTCCAGCCTCGGAAGTAATGACTGACCTGTTGTAGTGCCATACGAAGATGTTCTACTGGTGATGCAGTTTTGGCTATTTGGCGAGCAGACGTCTTCTTCAATAGCTACAAAATGGGATACAAAGGAATCGTAAAAAATAAGCACTATGTCAATTTGGATAATTTTCAACTTGCTATTCATGTCAATTTCAGTACTAGATACAGCCTGATCAACAACCACAAACCAATCCGCCAAAATTACAGTGATTGGAAAGAATTTCGTACAAAGTATGACTTTCATTTGATCGAGCATCATCATCACATTTGTGGATGGTTATAGACTAGAAAAAATGCGAGAAAAAAACTGTCACATAGGCGAAATTCTAGGAGCTGGTTGAATTAAGTATTTGTTTAGACAGGAGGCAGATCCAAGCAAATGGGAAGAACAGACCTATCAAAATTATATTGGAAGGGGGGATGAAACAAAAATTGGTATTAAAAGCATGCCTTTTTAGCATAATTGCCACTACCGCATATGATGATTTGGCAAACAAAAAACCGGTCTTTCTGGATTTGTATCAAAAAAATAAAAATAAAAAAGGCCTGGAAAAACTCATATTCCCAAACAGGCCCTTAGTGGGTACTGAAACAACTGTAGCTTTGACATGCATTTCCCAACGTATACTCCATGTTGCCCTTTATCATTTTATTGTAGAGAAGCTCAAAAGATGATTGTAAGAGATGCAACAGCTGAAAATCACGTTGGGGATGTTCCAATTTTGATTTGGGATTTGCGGGGGGGGAGGGGGGGGTAAGACAGAAACCCAGTCATATATCCATCCACAAATGACACATATATAGATGGCCGGGATTTATGGAGAGAGAGGCTAGGAAGGCATTAGTACTACCAAGTGACTTTTGGCTTTCACAAAAGTAACTAATCAAACAAGCTAATTTGATTTATCTTCTCAACAACCCAAAAAGTCTACACTCACTCAGGCCAATCCTCACAATTCAAGGGTGACACCAAATACCGTCCACCCTCAGAGGTGAAAACGGAGTTCACCATGACCGTTGATATCCCAGATACAAAAAATAAAAAATCAATCACTTATTTTTTGCAATGAGGTGAGTGACATTGCCAACTACCTTGACACCAATAGGATATGCCTTTGTACAAGCTAAACAAATTTATCATATTTTACCAACTTTCCTTTTTCTTCATCTGATGAATAATCACTAGCTTTCTTATTTTTGTGAGCCAAGTTTGAAGTTTTGTACGGGTTAGGTTGATAGTACATAACTCCGGATTTTTTTAGCAAAAACTAGAATTTTTTAAAGAAGAAAGCAGCCATATTTCAGATTAGAGGCAAAGAGAAATCGAGTTTGAGTGACCCTCCCATCGCTCCATCTTTAGCAAGACTATGACAATCCCATTATCCTTTCTTGGGATCCTTAAGAATACAATCCTTCCCTTGCCAATTTAATTTCGGCGACCAAAAAGCTAGATTCCAAGACCCCACTACTTATGATGAGGCCCACTTGTAGCATTGCCAGAGCCACCTTCGACGATCCGTTCATCTTCAAAACTTGAGCAAAAGAATTGTAACCCGTCCCTTAGAATGGTTCGACATCTATTCATTCGCTCTGAGGCATCAATTTGCTAAGTTTGCACATTTGATTCATTGAGTTAGCGGCATTTCTTGTTACTGATGAATACTTGTTCCTCACTGTAAGACTTCAATTCTAATCTTTTGGAGCTCGAATTTTCTTCACACCTCGCAAACTTCAGATCTTGAGTGCAATCGGGAGTGGGAGTTAGTAAACTTTTATGAATTTTCATGAAATAGAAGTAGCGTTCATGAAATAGAATTAGTGTCACATGAGAATTAGATGCAAATTCATGTAAAGGGTTGTTCTTTTGCAAATTGAATTTCCCAAATTCACTGAGAATCGTGAATCAAGTTCCAGCAAATTGTGAACTAGCTCAATTCTCTCATTTGGAGAGTGCAGGGAAATCCGGCTAATTCGCAACTGTGGCTGCGGGTAAAACTATTGCTCCATAAAATTTTCAATCCTTACCTTTTGTGCTGTGACTGCTGTCCCTAAATACAATTTTCAATCTCAATATAACCAATGACCAAATGTATGTATGTACCAATGTATCTATATATGTGTTTATAGAATATTAAATTAACTAAAATGCCATTGAATTTTCCACAAATTCCAATATTTCAATACATACCAACAAAAAGAACGTTCATACATACATATATGTGTTTATAGAACATTAAATCAACTAAAATGCCATCAAATTTCCTACAAATTCTAATATTTCAATGCATATCAACAAAAGGAACCAAACCAAAATCGTCTTTCCTTTTCTAACTTATTGCAATTCAGATCCCAATCCAAATGCCCATTTCTGGGAAGAATCACGCGATCCTCAGGCTCCAAGGCTGCAAGGATGGGGCCATGGTTCGGCCATCCAGACCACTTATCCGAATGGATCCAACGTGGACAATGGAGGCCTAAAAAAACTCTGTATATTCCTGAGGAACATGCTCCATTCCATCAGATCCAAAGGTCTGGATCGTCAAACCATGGGCCTCACTTCCTAATAAACACAAAATTCAGCCTGGATATAGAAATAAGAAGATCATAACTGAGAGCGAGAACCGACCTTGTTGAGTAGGAAATTGGGGAAGAGCTGGTTGTTGGTGAGGTAATGCCCGCAGCACGGGCAATCATTCTTGTTGTTGAGATGTGTCACGATACACATGTAGCAGAAGCTGTGGCCACAGGCGGTGAGGAAAGCATCCTTGATTATCTGCATGCAGATAGGGCAGAGAAAGTCCTTATCAAGAACTTCCACACCGCCGCTGCCACCGCTACTGCTGGCAATTTCAAAACCAGCAGTGGTAGCAACGGCAGCGGCAGCACCGGTGTTGTTGTCAGACAACACTGCTGCCGCTGTCATAGAAGCGGAGGCGGAAGTTTTCGCCTCCGCTTTTACGGATGGTACCAGAGCGCCTATGGAAGAGGTGTCCGCCATCTCTTTTCTCTTTTTTCCTCTCTCTTGTTTTGTCTATCTTTCTATCTTTTAAGATCTTTTGTTTTTGAATTGCATGTTTGTAATTTTGAAGATTTTTGGAAGAGATGCATGAGAGAATGGTGAAAGAGAGAGTTTTAGTTTTATTTTTAAGAGTCAGTTTTTTTTTAAGGGTAGAAACGTCCCACGTATGCGGCGTTAGATGCTTCAGTTGACGGAAAGAAGCTATTCGCATTTCGTACCGGCATCCGTACGAGGCGCACACGTGTGCTAGATCAGAGACGTTCATCAGCAGGGTTGCTTGTGGGGTATGTGCCCTGGCTTTGATATGAGGTTTTCGCTCACTTATTAGGTGGTTAGCGCACGTGTGTACTTTGATAATGGTAATCGTATATCGGTGCACATTTGCCAATACACGTGTGGGCCATCTGATCAGTGGAATAACTGGGGTTATTGGGCTGATGAACGTCCAGCTGCCTCAACGAATGGACGTCTTGGATGTCAAACATGTGTGCCTTTCCGGCACGTGTGCGCAGGTTGTGTTTATGTGGTGTCATGCGAGGTTAAAACGGGGAACTTGTTTGACACGCAGAGCTTTGCGGAGCGTACGCGCGTGTGCAGTAAGGCTCACAAGGGCGGCTCAACATTTCTGGGGCGTTAGGCAAGTCATAAAAATGAGGCTTAAATTTAATTTTTTAAAAACTAAAAAATGAGGCTTAAATTCAATAAAGTAGGTAATTATGGTCCAGGTTTTAGGAGAAGAATTTATTGAGAATGATGCTATTATTTTAAAAAGAGACGATAGAGTTAGACTTTAATTATTGTTAGTGCTAGTTTCTAGGATTTGTTTTTTAATTTTAATTTTAAATTTGTAAGCTAATTTTTTTATGTTCTTATTTTACAGGCCTTTCAATAAGTTTTATTTCAGAAATTTTAGGCTTTTTTCTTCTTCTTAATTTTAATTTTGCTATGATATAGGACCTTCATAATTAAGAAATTTTAATTTTCTTATAATATAGGGCCTTTATAATTAGGAAGAAACGGATTGCGTAGTGAGTAACTCAGTACAATTAGCGTGGATTGTGTGGTAACTCAGTATAATTAGCGTACTGAGTAAACTGTGTGGGTCCCACATTCATTCATGCTTTTTATCCACTCCATCCATACATTTTAGCAGATAAGTGTAGGTCGTTAGCCCAAAAATAAAGCATATCCAAAGGTCAAATGGACCACACCACCGGAAAAAGTGTGAATTGAACATCTACCATTGAAAAATTCGTGGGGGCCACAGAAGTTTTAGATCAATCTGATATTTTTATTTTCACTTCATCCATGTCTTTGTGAAATTATGAAAAGGTTGGATGACAAATAAAAATCACTATGGCCCATAGAAAGGTTTCAACAGTGGAAATCATTATTTCCACAGTTTCCTGCAGTATGGTCCACTTGAGCTTTAGATATACCTCAAATTTGAGCTCAACCACTAAAATGATTTGAAAAAATGGATGAACAAAGTGGATAAGACATATACATTCATGGTGGGCCCAATTGAGTTTACTCAGTACCATAAGAACGTACTGAGTAACTCAGTACGCAATCCGATTTCAATTAGGGGGCCTTAGGCGATTGCCTCACCTGCCTACCCATTTGAGTCACCACTCAAGGCTCATGTACACCACACGTGCCACCATGGATCTAGTCCATCCATCGTAACGGCACTATTATGGCACTATTATGTTGATGCCCTAAGCCAAGAGGCATCTTGATACACTAGTCAAATGGTGTTGGAAATTATACAGATTAATATTATTTATGTATAATGTGGAAACCAAAATAAAAAATTAGCTTGAATAAGGATGGGTTGAAGCACGTCTGAAACGTTATCCTTAAAGTGTTATTTGCCCATACTCAAGTGAATTGAGTATGCTGATAGGTTACAAGCAAACCTAGGATACGACGAGCTTGGTGTGGGTCTACGGCAAACACGAAGGCCCACTAAATGGAACTCTGTTACACAATCTGGCAGAAATACAAAAGAAAATTTTCAAAATAAAAGAGAGAAGAAGAATATTTAATTTAGACCACTGCACTTGTCAGTTCTTCAGCCAGTGGTTCAGTTGAACCGTTCTAGACCACACCGTTGGTCTGTTCTTCAAGCAAAAGTTCAACCCTTGCTGTCTTGTTGGAATTACTGGAGTATAGGAGAGAAGTAGTGGGCTGTCTCAATTCGTATGGGTCTGCTAGAGTGGGTTGAGGGGTGGATTGGAAACCCATCTAAGCCCTCCTTTTTATAGGCTATGATGGCTGGGGGTTATGGTCCAGGGAAATAAATCTCATGACCGTTTTCTATCTGTTGGAAAAAACTAGCCGTTTTATGACCGTTGTGCATGGTGACCTCAGTGTGACAGTGGTCCACAGTTTGCATATATATATATATATATATATATATATATATATATATATATATATATATATATATGGGAAATGGTTCTATGCTGTCGAGCTATGTGGGCCCCACCATGATGCCTGTTGAACATCAAAACCGTGCATTTGATGGGTACCCTTTAAATTATGGGATATCCACCGTGCATTTGATGGGTACCCTTTAAATTATGGGATATCCCAAAAATCAGCAGTACACGGAACTCAAGTGGTCCAAACCATTTAAAATCATACAAGACATGCCTAAAACATATAAAATCACTTGGTGGGGACCACATGAAATTTATATGCATCTGAAAATTGGTCTCACCCCTCATCCAAGGGGGACACACATAATAGATGGTGCGGATCTGTGAATTACATCTCGGTGGGCCTAAAAAATGATTATGAATATTTTAATGGGAAGATAACCCCTCTCAACTTTTGTATGTGGCGTGGCCCAAAAAAGTCATGGATTGACTTGATTTTTAATCCCATGCCCCACCATCGAATGGTGCGTCTGAATGATGGGTTAGATGTTTGACACGCATCACGGTGGGGCCCACACAGCTCAACCTCATGGGAAGTTCCCATGAGCTCGACCGCATGAAACCATTATATATAATATATATATATAATATATATATATATAATATATATATATATAAAGAGGGAGGACCAACCAGATGGATGGCTAGATCTGGCTAGAACGTGTCGTCTGCCACATGTGGCGTATACACCAAGTGTGCGCTTAGCAAAGCTTTCATACTCGTGAACACGATGGGCTGCATTCATGCATCTACAACTGTGGAAGTGAGACCCCATTAGATATTTCATGACTACGAACTTTGCTTCATCTAAACAAATATGGATATGTGCTTGCAACATACAGAAATATTAATAAATTTTTGTTTGTTGCATTGTGAGTGGGCCACATTATCCATCGCACTTGTATTTAATGCAGCTATACTGACCCGGACCAATCGAGAAATTTTTTATTTATGGCAAACAAAAGATCTCAATTCCATCTAAATAGAGTACCTTCAATTAGTGGCCTGTTTGATTTTTAACTTTCCTGGTAAATATGTGTAAGACAATAATTATGACTAACTTCAGTTGTTTAAAATCGGCAATGAATTGCATCTCGAAAATCAGTCCACAAAAATCATGTTGTTATTGATTTAAATTTGTGGGCCCCGTTGTGATGTGACTTATCTACGCCATCCAACCTTTTTGACAGCACATTTTAAATTATGAATCCAAATCCCAAGGTCCAGTGGGCCACACATTAATAAAGAATGATTATAAAGACATCAACTGTTGAAAGCTATCTTCTCTCATGGGCCCACATTGATGTTTATTTGTCATCCAACTTATTCATAAGGTCACATAGTAGACTCTGAGTCATGGATAAAGGGAAAACAAAAATATCATAGTGATACAAAACTTCTAAGGCCCTCAAAAGGCTTTCAATGGTAGGAACTCAATTCCCATTGTTTCCTTTGGTGTGGTCTACTTGAGTTTTATATTTGATTTATTTTTATGCCCTTGCCCTAAAATGAGCTGGCTAAAGGGATGAATGGTGTGGATAGGACACCTATATCATGGTGGGCCCCACAAATATAACTTCCTCATGTGAAGTGAGATTGTTATAAATGAAGGCAGTTGTCAACATCACCTACATCACCTTGAAAATGCATATGGAAATTCAAAGGTAAATAATTATTACTAGAGGTGTACACGAGTCAAACTGAGTCAAGCTTGGCACAACTCGACTTGGCTCGGCCACTTGCTGACCCCAGCTCGAACTCGGCTCGGCTCGGTCCTTAAGCCTAACTAGCCAGCTCGCTTGGTTCGGTCGGCAGGTCGGGCCAGTTCGAGCCGAGTTCGCCTGTGCGGCATTTTCACAAACACGTGGTTTGCACCTTCAAAATCTCATTGTATATAAAACAACAACAATAGTTTTACATGTATTTTATCAAACACCTTGTAAGCAACATAAAAATCAAGAAAGAAAGGGTATTTCTTTCATATAAGTACCTTCCTTGCCACTAGCCATACTTCATTGAGTCATTTCATCAAACACCTGGTGAGCAACAGCAATATCAAAGTAACCAAGTCATCGAATTGAATCGATCTGAGTTCGATTCGAGTTGGGTTCGATCTGAGTCGAGTCGAACATAGGCAAGCTCGAACTCGGTTCGAAATTGTTTCGAGGTCAAAAAATCAGCTTGACTCGGCTCAAACTCAGTTTTGAAATGAGTTGAATCGAGCTTTTTCGAGTAGAGTCGAGCGAGCTACCGAGCTAACTCTGCTCGCGTACAGCCTTAATTATTACCCATTTAGCTCGAATTACCATTGCAATTAGAAAATCAAACAGCTCCTAATGGACATTTATTTAGATGGTACTCTACAAAACCAATGCCATGGTGTCTATCATGATGTGCATTGGAAACCTAACTACTTGGTTCATCAATTACGTCACTTGATGTTTAAATAAGAGCTCAAAAATATAACAAACCTAAGTATAAAGAAGGAAACAACTCAGGAAATAATAGGAATTGAACATCCAGTATTAAAAAACATTAAAACCTTTACAGTATCATGTAACTTTTAGATGAAGTTGGTATTTGTTCCTTTCCATTATACTAGTGAGAGTAAAGGTAATAGGGGCATCCAAGATAAGTTAGACTGATATAATAAGAGATTGGCTTGCTAGCATAGCCATCCGGCAAACAAGATCGACTTACAACTCACATTTTTTTCTTTAACCATGTTAAAAGGATGATTGAAAAGCCTTACATACGAGTATAGGTCGTTCGATGGGCAAGACAGGCCAAGATAGTATAAGCTAGAAGAAGCTCACCACTGTATAGGATAAATACATTGTTGGAACCTGGAAATAGTATCTTAGAGCCTCTCGGAGACGATGTTGGGACAAGGAAATAGTTTTTTCACACTTGGTGATCCTAGCGTTTGTTGGATTTTTATGAAAACACAACATAATTTAGGCAATTTTTCAAAAAATCGTGTTTTAGTTTATCATAAGATCTTGTCTTTGATATAACCATATTTCCATAACACCGAATTTATAAATAACTAGTATCTTGAATGAAATGCATATATTGTAGATTTCTTAAACAATGTTGATGTCACTTATCCAACACACGAGGTCTCTTCCTGACCTATCCCAGGTTGAGGGAAAGCAAGAGATCCATATCAACTTCTAGGTAAAGGAGAGCAATGTGTACACATCCACATAAGTGGACCCCAAGCTCATGTGGAGAAGAAAGAACTTCCCTCTCACGCACTCTCTGAGAAAAAAAAGTTTACAGAAAAATTAGCATTTTTCTCTGTGTATTCGACAGTCAAAATGGACTGCTATATATAAGCTTACAAGAGCAAATCAAAATTGTAAATTAGATCCTAAATTACAGAAAAATAAAATAAATATCTAACTAATTCCCTTAATTGAAAGGATTACAAAACTCCTAAATATATATATGAAAGAATATCCCTTAATTTAAGCTAACGTAATCTTAACACTCCCCCTCAAGTTGGAGCATATATATCCAGCATGTTCAACTTGATTCTTAATTCTTTAAACACATTTCCTCCAAGAGCCTTCGTAAAAACATCTGCCAGCTGCAAATGAGATGGAACAAATTTGGTGATGATCTGACCATCTTGTATCTTTTCTCTTACAACACGACAATTAAGTTCTATGTGTTTGGTGCGCTCATGATATACTGGGTTTGCTGCTATGTGGAGAGCAGCTTGATTATCACATAGCAACCTTGCTGGTCCTGTAGAAACTTGCATATCATTAAGCAAAAATCTGAGCCAAGTTAGCTCACAGGTTGCTGCTGCCATGGACCTGTACTCAGCTTCTGATGATGATCTTGAAACTGTTTTTTGCTTCTTTGCTTTCCATGAAATCAATGAATTTCCTAAGAACACACAATAACTTGTAGTTGACCTTCTTGTCATAGGACAGTTTGCCCAATTAGCATCACAATAAGCCTTTAAGGCGAAGGAATTACTTGAGGAGAACAACAATCCTAAACCAGGACTGCCTTTCAAATATTTGATCATGCGAAGAGTAGCATCCCAGTGAGGCTTTCTCGGAGCACGCATAAATTGGCTTAGAATACTAACTGTGTATGTAATATCTTGTCTTAAATTGTGAGATAGATTAGTTGTCCAACTAACCTCTTGTAGCGAGCTGGATCATGTAGCAGATCACCTTGATAATCCATGAGCTTCAGATTCATTTCCATGGGAATGGTGGAGCACCCAAGTATCCAACATCTTCTATGATCTCTAAAGTATATTTTCGTTGAGAGATAACAATACCTGCTTTGGACCCTGCAACTTCCAACCCAAGAAAATACTTAAGGATACCAAATCTGTAATATGAAATTATTGATGAAGAAATTGTTTGAGACTTTGTATAGCACTTGCATCATTTCCAGTTATTACTATGTCATCTACATAGATAAGCACCATAGTTGTAGATGAGCCTTTAGTTATCACAAACAAAGAATAATCTAAATGTGATTGAACAAAGCCAGCTTGTTTGATAGCATGTGAGAATTTTGCAAACCAATTTCGAGGGGCTTGTTTAAGCTTATAAAGAGACTTAGGCAGTTTACATGTGAGTTTTTCCCCCTATCGACAAAGACCCAGTGGTGGAGTCATGTACACTTCTTCCTCTAAATTACCATGTAGAAAGGCATTGGTCACATCCATTGGATACAATGACCAATGTCTAGCAGCAACAACAACAAGAACACAACAAACAGTGATTAACATGGCAACATGAGCAAATGTTTCGGTGTAATCCAAGCCTTCTTGTTAAGAAAATCCTTTAGCGACTAATCGAGCTTTACAGCGTTCAATTGTGTCATTGGAATTGAATTTGATACGATAGCAATGGGGCGATGACCAGCAGGCAAGGGAACCAAGGACCATGTCTTTCGGGTAGTGAGAGCATTAAGTTCACGTTGCATTGCCTCTTGCCATTTGGGATCTAAGATAGCCTAAGCATATGAGGTGGGTTCTAGGACACTCGAAATGGTATTAACGAAGTGTTTATGAGTAGAAGACAAAGAATCATAGGAAAGATAAGTACTTTGTAACGTCTCGAAAAAATCCGTACTGAGACCCGTGTGCCACCTTAGCTAGAAATCATTTAGGAACAAATCCTTTAGAAATTAGGCGAGTTTTATCTAGTGCTAAATTAGTTTATTTGTGAAATTCGCACTGATCACTTTAAATACGATCTGCAAGACCCAAAACTTGTAGAATCATTGACGCTAGGTTACCCTAAAATCTAGGATCAATCTCATTACCCAGTTGCTCTCGGGAGCATATTGAAACTTCGTATCGGACCTGAACCGCACGTCGAAAGTCCGATTACTACGAAATTATATAATCAAGACCGCCTTGCTAGACTTGACCACCACCTCAGAAATCAAGTCAGATAGAATCCCGAAGCTATTCGCTTGAGCTTGGAGTGAAGTGTGTGAGAAACGTGGATATCTTAGAAATAAAAAGCTAAAATTTAAGTAATCTGAGACGCGTCGCTTGCGGGCCAGATATAAGGATTCAGACCGTCAGAATCTGACCCAATTACACCCTCGGATCAGAAAAAAATTCATACACACGTCAGTGTACTTATGGCCCTGATTGAGTATCGGTGACCATTGAACTGAACTGGTCCCCCACGGTCGATCTGCGAATTCGATCGGACTGAAAACTCAGCTTGACCTAGATCCAATATAGGGGAGCTTAAGTCCGACCTTAGACTCAAGGGGGGCTCCAGAAGTGCTCCGTTGTGCTGAAACAGCCGAGTTTTGGCTGAAACCTAAGTATACCATGACCCTGGGGTCATTTCCATCACTTCTAAGCCTGTATAAACACCTTAAAACCCCTCTCTCTCTCTCTCTTCACATATGAATTTCCAACCCTAAGGAGGAAAGAGAGAGAAAGTGTAAGAGAGAGAGTTGGTGATTGATCCAAGGCTTCTTCCCTGCCAGTCCATGTGCTCAACTATCGTATCTGTATCATTTTTCTGGCGATACCGATCCTGTTCTTAGGTAAGAAAACCTAACCCTAACCGATTTTAGAGTACCAAATAGCGTAAGTGATGAAATAGCTAACCTATTTCATGATTTAGGTTGTCGTTCTGCCGTAGACGAAGACTCGGTATATAAACTGAGTTCAATACTTATTTATCGGTGTAAGGTGCGGACTATAAACGTATAGGTTATGGTTTTCAAGGCTTTCAATATCGGTTAATGATATATTACTGACTGTGGACGTTATTTCACATGCATAAAGTGATGTGCGTTTCGTTTTTCAATTATACGTTAGCTAGGTTGAATATACTGTATTCCTCGTATTTGTAGAAAATACTGTATATGTATGAAATTCGAATTTGTGCTTGCCATGATTAATTGCTGTCTATGTATGCTAGATGCATGTGAATCAACTTCTGGGTGAACGGATTAGCCTAATACATGTTTTATTAACATACATCGTGTATGTTACAATGCGTAGTCTAAGTGTTTGAGCAAAAGACTAAATACTATAAACCTTGCGTTAGTGTACGTCATGACTAACTATCATGGCTATGCGATTGTTGTGTAGGCGGCAATCCTTTGACGAAAGGACTTGCCCTAATACGTATGTTAACCAATTCATACCATGTATGATATAATGTATATGCTAAGTGTTTGTAAACATGTCTGTATGAATAAATACTTGTAAGCTATTCTTTAAATGGGTGTTGAGATAGGATTCTCAGCCACTCTAATGATGTGTACGATTTCCTCCATATGCCTTGTTTCATACTCATTGCTTTTACCTAGAAATGCATAAGTGTGGATTCATATTTATGTTGTACTTCATAACATGCTCAACTGATTGTATGATTTGAATAATTGCTCCATTATTGCTTGAGTATCTCATATGCTAGATCGTTGTAATTGAATGTGTTTGGGGCTATTATATAGTCCAGGCAATCGGTAATAGGCCTCGAAGTAGTGGCTGACTTTATCCCGCCACATGAGAAGCGCCTGATGAATCCGAGTCGTAGATCGATTGACGACAGTGGTTAGGCCACACGGAGTGCTTATGCGCTTCATGTCGATCAGTTTGATGTGCGCTCGTGCTAGTCGAGCCCGTCGAATAACCCAATTGGCCCGATGTATATTAACCATGTTTGGACACTACTGCTTGAACCTAGGGTACCAAACTCACCAGTGAAATCCTTGTTAACATTGATACCTTGATCCGCTAAGACTCATGAGCCGGACATGGTGGTATGGGACACCGTGGTCCAGCTGTCGGCCTATGTTGGGGTGACGAGCCTCCTCGTAGTGACCAGTGAGCAACCCAGACTCGTGAGCTGAATACGGTGGTATGAGACACTGTATTCGAGCTGTCGGCCTACACTGATAAGGTGACGAACCCTTTATAGTGACCTCGAGCATACTCTAAGTTTACGGTGAGGCAACAGCCTTTCCGTAGCAACTAGAGTATAACTAGGCCTACACTGATAAGGCGACGAGTCCTTTGCAATGACCTAGAACCGTATCATCGTATGAGTTTACTAGGACTGACGACCCCATAATTGATCCTTGTTTGGGAAGTGATATAAGGAAGGTACCTTATTTTCCCAATCCAGCTATATGAAAATGACTAATAAGGAACTTGGTAATCACGTTCATACACCACATTACGTGTGCGTTTGGCGTTAATGGTCAAGCACTAAGGGAGTGTGGCATGCCGCGATCGTAAGAAGGAGTCGTTAAGGGAGCGTAGGCGAGGGCATGCATCATACATAATATCATACTTGCATTAATAAGAGTACTTAAGGATGTGTGATTTACTGTTTTATCATTACCGCTTGATTGAATTGATAACATGTTAACCTTTGCTTTATTGTTCCACTGAGTTGATCACTCACTCCCACGTTACAGGACGGTGTTGTACATACCAACCAGACCCTGTCTTAGATGCAGGTGGTGGCAATGCCTACGAGGCGGAGCCGGACTTTGAGGATGACGAGGACGCCTACTCTTATATGCAGTATTCAGGCGGATTCATTTAGACTGTTCTGATCGATGGGGCTCCAGGGTTTTACTTGTAGCAGACTACTACAATTTTGACATTTTATATTTTGAAACAGTACTTGTAATTATTGACCTAGCAATGCATACATATTTTGGGGACCTGAAATGGTTTATAAGGTTATACATATTCTTTTCAGTCTTCCGCTTGCGTATTATAACTGTCCCTGGATTATGTTTGCTGTTTTGGCTTAATCTCACTCATGTTTTACGCACCAATATATACAACATACAATCATCATTAAATGTGTTGCATAATTGATGTGTTGGAACTCGGGTGTTGAGTTTCTACTCGACCCCCAATTTTCAGGTCGTTACATACTTAAAGGGTACCGAGTACCTAACTTAGTCAAAGATGTCTGTTTTGAAGTTGCAATTGATGGCGTTGTACTAACTTGTCCACAATGAAAATCTTGAAGGAGGGTGGATGACTGTCTGACACGTTCACTTCTACGAAGAGGAGGTGCAGCATGAGATATAGAGGAAGAAGGAGAAGAAGGAGAGGATGGAGGAGTGCTCTCGAATGATGAAGAAACAGGAGGAGCTACAAGTGGATGTGAGTCAGTGATATATTCAGATATCTTAGGTTGGGAAACAATGTTTTTTGGTGAGTTTTCTGGAGCAAGAAAATGAAAAATTGATTCATGAAAAGTGACATCACGGCTTGAAAAAAATTGTTGAGTGTTGAGATCATATAAGCGATAGGCTTTTTGGCCTACAGGATAACTGACAAAAATGCATTTTCTAACGTGAGAGTCAAATTTGATGGTTGCAGATTAGTTGCATAACAAAGACATCCAAAAACTCTCAAGTGAGAGTAGATAGGTGGTTTGTTATACAACATTTCATATAGGGATTTATGTCACAGCACAGGGGTGGAAAGACGATTAATAAGATAGGCAACGGTAAGTAAACTCTCACCCCCCCCCCCCAAAAAAAAAAAAAAAAAAAAAATGTAATGGAAGATTAGCATCAATTCTTAAGGCCCTGCCAACGTTTAAAAGATGTCAATATTTTTCGTTCAACTACACCATTTTGTTGAGGTGTAGATGGGCAAGAGCTTTGAAATAAAATGCCAACGTTGGAAAATTAAGATTTCATGGAGATGAATTCTGAGCCATTATCACTTCGAATGCATTTAACTTGGCAATTAAACTGAGTGTTGACAAAAGTGATGAAGGTTTTTAGTAATCCTTGTATTTCAGATTTGAATTTCATTAAGAATATCCACGTGAATCGAGTATAATCATTAACGTTGGTTAAAAAATAATGTGCTCCTGTATAAGTTGCAGTACGAAGGGGTCCCCAAATATCACAATGAATAAGATCAAATGAATGTAAACTTTGAATAGAACTTGAAGAAAATGGTAGCCGTGTTTGCTTAGCCAAATGGCAAGTTTCACAAGAATGTTTAGAATCAAGTACAAATGAGGGAATAACGTGGCTCAAAAATTGTGAAGGTGCTTTGGAGGGATGTCCTAACCGCTTGTGCCATGAAAGGTTTGTAGTAAAATTAACATGATAGGTGACAGAGAAGGAAGTTGGCGCATACTTCACTGGAGGAACAAAGTAGTACAAGCCATTAAACTGCTTCCCTAAGCCAATCATCTTCTTCGAAGTTAGGTCCTGCAATATAGAAAAAGTGGGAAAGAAGTGAATTAAACAATTCATGGCAGCTGTGAGTTAACTCACTGATAGTAAATTGACATGAAAAGATGGTGCACATAGAATGTTTTTAACATGCATATGATCTGAAAGTTGTGTGGAGCCAATGCCAGTTATCTTAGAATATGCACCACTGGGCAGGGTTACTTGAGAAGATAAAGGAGAGGTATTAGATACTGAAGATGCTATGTGATTTGTTGCACCACTGTTAATAATCCAATGATTCAAAACTGTTTTTTGGACACTAAAGGATGAACAGAAAGAGGTAGAGATACCTGTATAGTTTGCTCTGGCAGAATTTTTATCATTACAGAAAAAGGCTTTTATTTGGGAAAGCTCTTCACAGGTGAATTGGGGAGTCTGTTCTGTTAGTATCTTGATTGTGTCCTGATGCATCTCGGCACTGGTTTGATGTGCAGCAGGTTTTCTGCTATGATTTGGTGGCTGGACATCTTTGCCATGGAGTTTGTGACCAATTGAAAATCCATTCAAGTAGTAACAACGATCCACATTGTGAGTTGTGCCCTCTAAGAACATAACAGAGATTTTCTAGTGCCTTGTGACTTAGAATGAGAGGATGGCCACTGTCTGTGTTGTCGTTGAGCATCAGACTGTGATTCCTTAGAGTTGTCATAGGTTTTGATACTCATAGCATGAATGAGATCAGTACCCTTGGCCTCAGTAAGTCCTCGCTGCTTTTCTTCTTCACATAGTAGTGAATATGCCTTTTTGACAGTTGGTAGAGAGTGCATTAACATGATTTGCCCTCGCATAGCAGAGTACGTCTCATTCAATCCCATAAGGAATTGTCCCAGCCGAATCCTTTCTTCTTTTTCTTTTAGATATTTTTGTCATCCACAAGTACACGTGATTGAAGGACCACAGGTAGTTAGCTCATCCCACAACATTTTCATCTTTGTATAGTAAGAAAAAATCGATTCTTGATTTTGTTTCAATTCAACAATAGATCGTTGAGTTTGATAATGATGAGAAAAATTACCTTGAGAGAATCGTTCTTAAAGAACTGTCCAGATCTCTGAAGGCGTTTCAGCATAGGGTACGCTGTTTGTAAGCTCCTGACTTAGAGAGTTAAATATCAAGGAAAACACCATATCGTTGCAGCGCTGTCATAAAGAGTATTTTGGATCTTTTTCATCTGGGGTAGAAATTGTTCCTTTGATGAACTCCAGTTTGTTTTTAGCACTGAGACTTACCAGCATAGATGTAACGTCTTGGAAAAATCCATACAAAGACCCGAGTACCACCTCAGGTAGAAATCATTAAGGACCGAATTCTTTAGAAATTAGATGAAAATTAATTAAGTGCTAAATTGAAATAATCGGTAGATTAGCTTGAACCGCTTTCTATACGATCTGTAAGACCCAAAACTAGTAGAATCGCTAACGATACATTACCTAAAAACGTAGGATCAATCTCAAAATCCATTGAGCTCACTTTTGAGCCTATATAAGGCCCTTAAATCCCCTCTCTCCCATGCCATATGAATTTTCTAAACCCTAGGTGAGAGGAGAGAAAAGAGAAGGAAAGAGTGAGGAAAGGAGAGAGAGAAAGAGAGAGAGAGAGAGAGAGAGAGAATCATCCTACACGTATCGCTACATCGGCGATCCCGATTCCGTTGTTAGGTAAGAAATCCTAACCCTAATTTATTTTAGGTATCCAAATAGAGTAAATGGCGAATAGCTAACCTATTTCATGATTCAGGTAGCCGTTGTGCCGTAGACGAAGACTTAATGTTCGAACTGAGTTCGATACGAGTTTTCCGGCGAAAGGTGCGGACTATAAACGTTTAGGTTATGGTTTTCAAGGCTTTCAATGTTAGCTAATGATTTATGACTGACTTAATTGCTGTCACATGTGCCTAGTCTTGGTGTTTATATATATTTTATATATATATATATATTATATATATATATATATATAATATTATATATATATATATATATATAATATATATAAATAAACTATGTTGATTTTAATGCATTCCATGTGTTTGTTGAAATGTGTGAATGAGTATGGAATTATGATTTATGCTTGCCATGTTTAATGACTGAGAATACATGATTGTTGTACGTACGGTGAATCCTTTGTGAAGGGATTTGCTATAATACCTGTTATAACTACTTTATTACATGTCTGTGATATGTGTAGTTTAAGTTTTTGATAAAATGCCTGAATGAGAAGATGTTCGTTGAAATGTATTTAATCAAGGTGTTGAGATATGATTCTCAATCACTTTATCTGTAGTTACAGTTTCCTTCATGTAACTTATCTTACTACTACGTGCTTTATGGATGAATGCCTACGTATGTTAACCTGTACTCTATGTGTTCATTAAAATGCTTATATGAATTCATATTTGAATTGGTTGCTACATGTTATTTTGACTATCAAACATGGATGCCTATTGTGTTTGAGTATGATTGGGACTACTGCATAGTCTAAGCAATCGGTAATGATTTCCGAGTTAGCGGCCGAGGTCGCTTCACCACACAAGACATGTTCGAGGAATCCGAGTCGTACGCTGCTTGTCGACAGTGGTTAGGCCACGCGGAATGTTTACGCACTCTATGTCGATCAATTCAACGTACGCTCGTACCAGTCGAGCTTGTCAAGCAACCCGATTGGCCTAATGTATGTTCACCGTGTATGGATGTTACTGCTTAAATCTAAGGTACCAACTTACTAATGTAAAGCCCGTTTAACCTTGACCTCGATCCACTAAGATTTATGAGCCGGACATGGTGGTATGGGACATCGTGGTCGAGCTGTCGGCCTACGCTGGGGTGATGAGCCACCCCGTAGTGTCCAGTGAGCAAACCAAACTAGTGAGCCGAATACGGTGGTATAGGACACTGTATTCGAGCGGTCGGCCTATGCTAAGGTGACGAGCCTTTCCCGTGGTGACCTCGAGTATAAATTAAGGCCTACGCCGAGGTGACGAGCCTCTTCGTAGTGACCTGAACTTGCCTGTCCACTGCTTCTAAATCAGGGGTGACATTGCCCTATAACTTGCCTACCGTATGTGATTAACTAAGATTAACGATCTTAGATGGATCATTGTTTGGGTCAATGATATAAAGGGAGGTACCTTAGCTTCCCGAACCTGCTTTATAAATAAGTATAATTAAGAACTTGGCTAATCACGCACATGCACCGCATTGCATTTGCCTTTGGCGTTGGAGTTGAGCACAGAGGAAGGGGTGCACGCCGCGATCGTGAGATGATGTTGCAGAGGGAGTGTAGGCGAGGGCATGTATCATTAATACATATCATCATTGCATTAACCAAAGTACCTAGGAATGTTTGTTGTATTGCTTTATCATTACTGCTTGACTGAATTGATAACATGTTAACCTTTGCCTTATAACTCCACTGAGTTGATCACTCACTCCCACTCTGGGATGGTGTTTTAAAACACGAACCAGACTTTGTTGTAGTTGCAGGTGATGACAAAGCTTACGAGATGAAGCTTGTCTTCCATGATGACGAGGAGGAGTTCTTCTATATGTAACTCTCTGGCGGGTCTATGTAAAACTGGAGTTACGTATCGGGGCTACAGGGATACTGATAGATGACATTACACTTTATCGTTTTGTATATTTTGGAACCATACATGCAATTATTTAACCTGATGACGTTCATACTATGGGGACTTATAATCACTTATATGTTTTATATACTTATCACAGTCTTCCGCTTGCGTAATTTAATTGACTCTGGAGTATGATACGCTAATTTGGTATAATCTCATTCATGTTTAATGCACTAATATGGACAACATTTAATCATCATTATCTATGTTGCATAAGTGATGCGTTGGAACTCGGGAGTTGGGCATATGCTCGACCCTCGATTTTCAGGGCGTTACAATAGATCTCTTCCACATAGCATAATTGATTCCATCTAAGACTTTTAGAACAAGAATCATGCCAGGATGATCAGAAGGATGGAGGAAAAAATGATTTGTGGAATCAATCGCAGACGTAGACATAGCATGATCAGAGTCAGCGGAAATGATTTATAGAGGCAACAAGATCATTGACGCTCTGATACCATGAGAAAAATAAGCTCACAGAAAAATCTGTGTTTTTCTCTGTATGTATTCGACAATCAAAATGAACTGCTATATATAAGCTTACAAGAGCAAATCAAGATCCTAAATTAGATCCTAAATTGGAGAAAAATAAAATAAAGATCTAACTAATTCCCTTAATTGAAGGGATTACAAATCTCCTAAATATATATATGAAAGAATATCCCTTAATTTAAGCTAAAGTAATCTTAACACTCTCTCTCTCCCTAATTCATGCCTAACTCGCCTACCAACCATGTCTCTACCCTTTGAGACGGGATGTGATGAATAATGAAAGGTTTAAGGTTTCAAGGGTATTATACCACATATCAGACTACACCGTATAATTTTTCACGGCCCATATGTATAAATCGAAACTTATAATTGCCTTATCGTGTATGTACTCGTGTTCCAATCATTATGTTGTTAATACCATCCATCAAAGATCTATGTCTTGTGTTGATCAAATAGTAGATCATTAGATTTTCACCAAGTGCAATCGAAATTATTTTAATGATTTTTTAATGGTTGAAAAAAATCATAAAACCTTTTAAACTATTAACCCAATTAATTAAATCTCCATCATAAATACGTTTATGAGAAACCAATGGATTCCTTACTGGCTCATGCATGTAAGAATTAACAAACCCTAATGGATACACTCAACCGCACCTTCTAATAACCATAAAATGACCTCAAAAAAGCGAGCGAGAGTCATACAACCAAAATCTTGAACGCCACATGTCTACATGTCTAAGGAATAATCATCTTTCTAATTAGTATCATGAAGTTTCATTATAATTTAAGCAAATAGACATTCAGACTAGTGACTTAATCTCAATCCTCTAATGCAAGTGTCCTCATGGGCGGAGATTGTCCATCATGTTCCACGATAATCATTCCTTTTATCATATGATGATCACATATCTATTTTAAAAGCTATGATGTTCAGTACAACAAGGTAATGAGATCCATGAATCACAACTCTCCACTAGTCAATTGACATTGTGTCCAATCTCAAGTTCTTAACCAAAGAAGTCACCCCCTACTAATAATGCTTAATATGTTTAAGGCGACACTGCATATTAACTAAAAAATAGTAATACATCCATATATTAACTAAGAAATGGGAATCCATTCACCAAGGACACTTGGTTATCATAATATATAACTAAGATCATTATTATCACATTCACACAGCTAATAAATTAGGCTCTCATTGGTTTTTCAATGCACAATTCTAACATTGTTGGAGGCCAGAAAGTCTGCACATTAGGTAGTGGAACCCATTGGGAAGTGAAAATACTTTTTCAATGCGCACTTTAAGATATAAAAATACTTTTTCCCTACCCACATAATATGTCGACATCGCATACACCCCTTAAAATTTCATATTTTAGAACACACGACTTTTTTTTTTCCCCTCAATGACTTATCATTAGTTTTTTCTAACTCATTTCTCATTAGGATTAAGCAAGGGTTTTTAATCGGTTTAGAATTTAGGTTATATTGGAAGACTTTTTATGATCGTCTATAAATAAGGTGCAAAGCTCTAAACATTTAGCTTTGAATAAAAAACTTTGAGTTTTGTTTCTTAATTATTGTGTGAGCATGAGAGGGATGAGCCATTAATTATTTTGTGGGTCCCTCCATTTGAACCATCTGCAAGCCCTTAGTCTACCTCTGCTTAATGCCATTTGCTAGCCATCATTTTCTACTGTATTGCTAGTCCCCACCAATCGGGTTGGCATCAGCCACCTTATGACTAGGGGTGCACATGGAGCCGGTAGAACCGATAAAACGGATCAGACTGGAACCGACCTAACCATATGGTTTGGTCTAGTTCTAAAGTGCACCGGTTCTAATTCCGATTCTGAAAATCAAATAACCGATTAATTTCGTTCGATTATTGGTTTAGGGTTATATAGAATCGAACCGAACCAAACCGTGGAACCGATCTTGGAACTGGACCATATATTTAATTAATTTATTTTTTAATCATAACTCTTCATTTCTCTTCACGCCGCCCATGCTGCAGTGTTACCCCCATATCATTCATCTCTATCTCTCTCATGACAGCCACCTTCCGCCCACCTCCCAATGCTCCTCTCTCTCTCTCTCTCTCTCTTTGGTTCTCTCTCTCCAGAACTGTAGAACCGATCCGGAACCGAACCAGTTTTTACGGTCCGGTTCTGGTTCGGTTCTAGGGGTGCGAACGGTCCGGTTTCGGTTCTGATTTTCCTGAAACCGTTAGGAACGGTTCGGTTCCGGTTTCACCCCAGAATCGAACCGAAACAACCCGTGTGCACCTACTATGATGAGGTTGAATGGTGTATCATTAAAGTAAATATCATTTGATAACCTTATGTCGAAATTTATTAATGGCAGTTTGGGTTAGCACATGCAAGTCAAGGGTGGCGGATTGGGTACCTTTACAAGTGGACTTTGGTTAGAGTAGATTTCATACAATCATCATGATGAGCCCTATGAAAATTAAGGATGGACATCTCTCTCCCAACTGTTCCCTTTGATATGGCCCACTTAAATCAAAGGTCAGAATGATTTTTGCCGTTGGGACCTAGCATGGGATTACATACATAATGGGCGAAGTGGATTTCATGTAAACATAATAATATGCCTGTGAAAAATAAAGGTGCAGACAATCAACATTTATTTTACACATGCACTCACACTCCATGCACACCCACACACTCACACCACAGTGGGATTTCACCACAATGGGTACTCGAACACATGACCTCATGTTAAAACTCTTGTGGGTTTGCCATCGAGGCATGAGTATGGACCATGACCATTTACCTAATATATTAAAAAGGAATTTCATGGGATGCTCACCCTTAACTTTTTTTATGGGGCCCACTATGATTTGCATGTGAGATCCATTCTAATCCTTAGATGTGTCATCCAACATTAGGCCCATGGACAAAACCAAGCCGACTTGTGACTAAAGTGAACCACACTAAAGAAAAAAGTTGGGAGAGAGACATCCACCTTGGGTCCACCATGATTATTATATGAAATCCACTCCAACCATTAGAAGCCAAGCCAAAATTTAGACATGGGGCAAAAAATGGGCTCATCTGTGATTCAGGTGAGCCACACCAAGAGAAATACTTTGGAGGGTGAGCATTACATTGTTAAGTTTACAATAATATGATCCAAACGGATCATGATTGGGGTTGAGTTTTGGGTCCTAAGCATAGCAAGGTGACGCGATTGATGGTATGGAGTGAATTTCACATAAACATGGTGATAGGGCCCACCCGAGCTGCAGTGCCTTTGGTTTCCATGGGCTATAACTCAGACAACCGTTTCGAAATTGTAACGAAAAGTATTCAAGTGATAATTACTTGGATCAGCAAAGTAGCATATTGAAAACCGTTTTGAAAGAAGTACCAAAATACAAATCATATATTAATTAGGCAGTATTATTATTATTTTTTTCAATAGCAACGGTGGGAAACCGTCGTTCTCAGAGGACGAAATAACATATTGTGATCTCAGTTGCATCTAGACATTTTGATAATACAAACTACTAGTCTAAACTGTTTAGTAGGTACAATGCACGTTTCATGAGCTACCATACCAATGTCACATTGATTTTACAAATATTAACCATTTGATCAATAGCCACTGTTGAAATGTACGGTCAAAATCATTTACATAGAAATAGGTCCAATCAAGCCCGTTTATTTGTCAGGGCCATTACGTATTGCTCAAGATCTGAAAGAATTACTTTTATTGGAACATGGTAGCAATCCCATCCGTGACTTAGAAAGAGGTTGGTTATTATAGAAAATATGCCGAAAAGGATGGTTTGTATTGTCTGATCAGTGTAAGTTTTAGATGGCACTGCATGAAATGTCAAATCTGAACTAATGCACGGTTCAGATTAATTGATTGGACTGTATTGAAGAGATAGAACTAAGAGTAATATGACTTATAATAAATACTCTTGAGATCACGGGAGCATATCTAATCGGATTTGGTTTTGCGTCCGGTGCAACATACAATCGGGGCTATGTCGCGCCCAATCAGGCCCACATGATAAGATGGCCCAATTATCTAAACCGTCCATATTTTGTTTGCTTCCATAAACAAGCTGTTTCCACACATTATTCATGCTTCAATGATGATCCCAACCTCTTATTTTAAGATTGCATTCGAGCCACCTATATATTTTTTTCATGGTTCTAGATGCATCTTCATATTGTGATAGTTACAAAAGTAGACCCAAAATGGGTGTTGTACCTAACTTCATTTGCATCTGATGTAATATAATTTGATTAGATAACAGGTCTTAGGAGCCACGTAAAACATGTTTGGAAGGAATTCAGCTTCTTTGCATACCACAAGCAGAGATCCCTAATGTAGCCCATCTAATCAAATCTCATCATGTCAAGGTTATAAAAGACATTCGAGATTCATGCCGCATATGGGTTAAGTGGACACAGTACAAGTAAATTCGTTTGAGCAATAGATTGGCCTCTTCTTTTTTTTTTCATAGTAGTCCACCATCAAATCAAATTCCACCACTTGCTCAATTAGTATCCATAGTGTGCAATGGCTTAAAAAAATATTCATATGCGCCAGGCATAAATTGCCTAGAGACTACCCGGTGACGTGACTCTATGCCCACCATGTACTCAATTTACCCACATCATTTTTCCATCTCGTTTTATGGTATGAGCCCAAAAATTAGACGGGTCCAATGTTCAAGTGGACCACACCATAAGGAATTGTGGAGATAATGACACCGAAGGTTGAAAACTTCTTAAGGCTTACTTTGTTTATTGCCATTTGCCATGAAACATATTTATAAGGTCACATCAATTTCAATTAAAGGGAAAAACAAATATCAACTTGGTTTGCAAAAGTTTTCAATAGTAGGCATCCCATTCCCTATATTTCTTGTGGTGTGGTCCACTTTAACCTTAGATCCGCCTACTTTTCAGCTCATGCCCTGAAATAAGCTGACAAAACTGGTGGATGGCATGGATAAAACACATACATCACATTAACCCACACAGCTAGGTAGGCAATGACCTAGCCTCTAGGCAATTTGATGGAGTCTGTAATACGATAGAAGCATCATTTCCACGTGGTAGGTTAAATCATGGATTTGGACCATACACCTAACAAATCGTAGCGTGTACAACCCATAATTGAAAGTTAAGAAAAAATCGATGTTTTTAAAGGTTCAATTTATTGTGGCCCCAAAAATGTTTCTAAAAGACAAATGTGTCTCTTTTTTTGTATTTGACCGTGTATGTCCGTACAGCTATATACGATGATTCCCACTTTTTTATTTTTCATGTTATGTAGGCTATTTTATTCCATTCATATTATATATATAAAAAATTGTGCCGGAAATTTCTTGTGCAAAGCAAGCATACCAGAGCAATGACTCTTGTATTATTTTTGGTTTCCCTTGTTAAGAAGAAAGCATTGTGCTGTTACTACGTGAGATGAGCCTATTTTTCAATTAGGTAATTTTTTGTGTCTATTGTCTCTTATTTTTATTTAAATATTTGGCTTCTTCTTTGACCCTACTCTTTTATGACTTTGACCCTATTCTTTTATGACTTGGCTTAGCCTACATTAATTGTGCACTAGTAGTTTTTTCACAACATTATTAGTGATACTCAAATGGACGGTGGATATGTAAAAGAGTCTACGGTTGCAGTTCCAAGAAAAGTTGAAAGAGTGATGGCTTTTAACCGTGGGCTACATTAGGTGGATGGTCCCAATCCATTGTCCTCAGGGTAGATGGCACATCATGAACAGGGAGTTATTAGATACTCTGGCTGGCTATGACACTTGATGCACAGGCACTTAAAACCTGTACATATAGCATCCATAACCTCATAGTAAACCAACTAAATTGTGGACCTTGTTGTTGCAGTTTCCCAATATCAGATTGATTGAACAATCCTAACCTTTGACATGTGGACACTTGTTTCATGACATGGGATTATTGGATATTTTTCACTTCTAACTGTCCAATAAATGTTCACCAGTTTAGGAATTGAAATCATGACTGATGAGTCAACACACATATATGTGTGGGACCCGTAATTCGGACAATTTAATGTGGATTTTCTATATTCACATTTGCAATTTCGAAGGAATTTCTTAGTGCTTTCTTCTTTGAATAAATCATTCACCTTTAACTGTTCAATAAATGTTCATTAAATGTTCATCTGTCCATTAGTTAATATTACAACACGCGTGAGTCATGACCCATCCAAAATGGGATATGAAAATTGGACAATTTAATTTGGATTTTCTATATTACCGTTTGCATTTTTGAAAAAAAAAATTATAAATACTTGCACATCTTTGAATGAAGCACCTCTTATTAGTTTCAAGTACGGAAGCCCTTAATGCAACATTGTCATTTACAAAATGGTTTTAGAAAATCAGAACCGTCAAAAAGTTGGGCCAAGGCAGGAAGATCTCATGCTCAAAAACAGTACAATCCAATCAGAAGATTGGCCAAATCTATTCGTCGGCTGTGGATTTGTTTTGACATTTTGACCCTCCTAATTAGTCGACCTGCCTATTTTTTGACAGATAAGCTTCATGATGGGATCCAATATTTTCATGGCTTAGATCTACCGTTGAGGTTAAAGAAAGACAAAAAAAAAAAATAATAATAATCTTACGACAACCTAACATAGGGAATATACTAAAAACTGCATGCTTTTAAAAATTTACAGAATAAACATTTACTTTTAAATGCACACCTATATTAAAAAATAGCTACTTTGAAAAGATAGTTAATGAAGGTGGCAATTAGCAACCTAAAAGATAATGAGTCCATATCCTTTGTTGGCCACAGGTAGGAATTTTTTGTTTATCGCAATATGATTAGGCCATATCATCATTGACTGCATTTTATGCAACAGTGCTGACAACATTAATAATGATGTGGACCAATCACATTGCAATAAGTAAAAAATTCCTGGTTGTGACAAGCAGAGAATCCAAATTCAAAGATAATTTAGTTTCCACTATTTTCCTTTGATTGCACCTTGCTGATCGACACGACTCTGGTAAGCTAAAGTTTGGTACGGCCCACTGCGATGTCCGGCTAATGCTAAATTGAGATGAGCCTTGTGGAGGTTTCCAGTCTCCCTTGTTTCCTTTGGGGTGATCCACTTGAGTTTTTTATCTACTTTGCTCTTGGGCTCATGTTCTACCTTCAACTTTGCTGGATAGAGTAGATGTCATTGCGATACAGTGGTGAGCCTCGGCCATGGTTTCAACAGGTAAGCATTTCCATCCCCAATCGATGTTTCCTCTATGTGTGGCCCACCTTAGTTTTGGATTACTTAGAGTTAGTAAAATTGATAGATAGAGTGAATGTCACAAGGATATCATGGTGGGCCTTGCAGAGATTTGAGTTACAAAAATTTTATATTATGGTATTTCACAAGAGTAAATGACATTTAAATGTGGGCTGGGCATGTAGGCCTTTACAATGGTTTTTTTTGTTATTTTTAAAAAAATATATCATATTTTACTCTTATGAATTTTCAATGATGAGGGTTATTTTACTAATAGCTTAAAAAGTGAGTATTTATTTGAAATAAAAAATAAAAAATAGGCAATTTTCAATATTTATACTAAATGATAGACAATATATGCCCTAGTAATTCACTCTTCTCTTCTCCTTCTTCTCCTTAGACAACAGGGTACAATTGTTGTCTTGTCCAATCACGTCTGGATTGGGAAGTGCAAGGGAATGTCCGGGTTTAAAAAACATTCAAACCTTATCTTTTGATTATAGGATCGGCCACGTGTGTTGTCGTGGATACGCCACACCACTGAATATGGCTAGCTCGCGAGACCAGTACTGTAGGTGGGGGTGGAGAGAGCATGTCTACCACTTCCGAGGATGATTTTATTTGCATGAGATTCACCTTTTTTGTATTGCATAATATCGCGTTATGTGCACGAAGATACCAAAAATCCGACTAATGTAACGCTCTTTATTATTATTTTTTGGTTAGCATGTTAGTACACCCACTGTCAGTTCATACTTCACTATTAGCCACCCCCCTCGGTGTTGAAACGAATTATCTTTCACTCAGTCTACCACTTGAGCTATGAATCTAAGTGTGACTAATTCAACACTCGAGTGGCTTATTGGTATGACTAATGAATGGGAATCATCAACCTTACAGAGTTGTATCAAACCGTAAGACTAAAACATGCCCAAACACACCAAATTCAAGATGGACATTCTTCTATTAGCAATGGAAGGAAAAAATTAAAGCTCTCACCAATTTTAATAGCATATATCATACGTCTCACGTGTGTAAACATGCAATTGCACGAACCTTAACCAAAGCCCGTAGAAAAGATAGGAAAATATGAAAAGAGTAAAACACTCATATCTAATTAAATGAGTGTAGACACCCCACCAAAAATAAGATTAAACTATTCTATGGCTTTTAGCTAAGCTTCGATGAAGACATCTTTAAAGGATTAGGACCCATTAAAAAACCATGTTACTCAAACGGAGTACACTTTTGGCCAATCACTAAAACATTTTAGACTACATTGATAGATCAAAGGCTTCAACTATGCACAACCTCGATCAGCCCACATTTCCCATACTCCAACAGTGGGGAAATACGAACCGATCAAGTCACATGGATCCCCTTTGCCTCTCAGAGATAACTACCAGTTCTGATCGACCCACGCTAAATAGGGTAAAGAGTAGATCGAGGCTATACATCGTAGCTCCCAAAACCCTGAAAAGTCACCTTACATGGCAGTTGACGGGAAGAATAGGCAAAATTTGCTATAAGGTTATTAAAGGACCGCAAATTCGATAGGAGATCCTTGAAGGACCGCATATCCACATGTAGGCCTCATTTTTTATTATCTAATTGTTGTTAATCTCAGAAATTGAACATCTTTTCTCTGTATTGCTTCAACCCAAAGGTGAGTTTAAATAACCACTCTACAAGACTATACAAGGAAGCTTATTTAGAACTTCTGTATATATAGTATACTACAATTAATGATAACTCATATATAATATTCACCCCCTTCCCCCCCCCCCCCCCCCCCCCCCCCCCCCCCAAAAAAAAAAAAAAAAAAAAAAAACTGACGTAGGATAATAACCAACATCAGTTTGCCACAAAGAAACTTATGACGGGATGATGTCATAATTTTTGTAAATAAACCAGCAAGTTGTAGCTTGGATGTCACATGAGGAAGATAAATGATTCCAGTTGTGTATTTTTCTCTCACAAAGTGGCTGTCAACTTCAATATGTTTAGTGTGCTCGTGAAATACCGGATTGAAAGTCAAATGAATAGCACTGAAGTTGTCAGTCACTTATGATTTACACCAGGTTAGTCTGTTTGATGAAAGATATAAACATGTGGCTTATGCACAGATCCACGATTCCAATTCCACTCCCATTATTTGGGTGGTGCGGCAGTATTGATCATTAATGTGGCTTTTACTTATATGTCGTTGAACGGACAAGATCATCACACGTTAAATAACCCGTCCGTGATTCTGGTGAGATATGTTGCAATCCCATACTCGTCCAAACATGACAGGGGCTAGATAGGGCAAATCCTGTTTACCCGTCCTGAACATCCTAGTAGATGACTCGTTGGATACAACAATTTCATGGGATTGCTGCCATCGACTCTAATACAATCCCATCCTATGGGATTTGCCCCGTCCAAACACGCCCTAAAAAATAATCCTGTAAAAGGATGGACGGCGTTGATAAGACACATATGACAGTGTGAGTCCACAAAGTTGACTCCGTACACTAAAGGGTACGGCCCAATCAGACTTTCATTCCTTCACTGGAAACCTAGGTTGGGCCACCGTGATGTTTTTAATAAATCTATCCTGTACATCCGTTTTTTGAGATCATTTTAATACCTGACACTAAAAATGAGAACATCGTGGGCCGCACTAAAGGAAAAGGTGTGTAGGGACATTACAACCGTTGAAACATAATTTCCACTGAGATGAACTGAAAACACAAATATTACGATTCAAAACTTCAGTGGCCCCACGAATATTTCGACTGTGTAAGTTTAATACTCACGTATTCAGCCCACTTACTTAGTATTGGATCGGCGCATTTGCCCTAGGTCCTAAAATGATCTTAAAAAACGGATGGACGGGGTGGATTACTCACAAACGGAAGTTTCCAGCGCCGGAACTTCCTGCGAAAGCATTCGCAGGGAATCCGCGTCCTATGCGTCCATCAAAATCTGCCAGAGGACCAAATAACTTCGCATAGTTTTTTTCAGAGAGAGAGGAGAGAGAGAGAGGCATATGGAGGGGGAGAAGAAGATAACAGCGGAGGAAGTGATAGCCAAGCTCAAGGACGACGGCGATTTCGACACCCTCCGCCTCAGGATCATTCGCAAGCTCAAAGAAAACGTATCTCTCTCTCTCTCTCTCTCATCTCTCTTTCTTCCAGCATCTCTGGATAGATGCTGTACGGCACCATCCGGTTTTCAGTCAGCATAAGCTGGGCCCATGCTCCTGTGATCTCAACCGTTGATGTGGTGGGCATTGCTGTAGATGGGCTAGGTGCCCGAGATTTCCGGATTTGAAGATACCAGCTTTATAATATTTTGCCATTTTCTTGTACACCCTGGAACCATTGCGGTATTGCATTCTATTACAGGGTTGGGATTCTTCAAGCACGGAGGATTTTTTAATTTTAATTTTTGAGCAATCTGCAGCATGGCCTACAATGTCAACCATTTGGATCGCTGAACTGTGGGCCCCACTTACCCCACTTGTGCAAAATAAAGGACCGAACGGTACAGATACAAACAGGCATCATTCGGTGAATCCCGCCATTGATGGAGTATTCCACAGAATTCGAAGTTCCCAGCTACCAATGTCAAGGACCTTTCCTAGTTGCATATGGACCCTTGGTTGTTTATGTCCCCACAAATCGGATGGTTGAGGTTGTCTTTTCAAGGAGATTTTTGAGGCATAGTCCATCCATGGTGGGACACAACAGATCGATGGTCTGGATTAGCGAACCGTGGACCCGCTTGTCAAAATTGGTAACCTGTGTATGCTTGTTAAAATGGGAAACCTGTCTATACTGTGTAAAGATGCAGGTTAGGTTTTATATCATATAAGCCCAATTGTACAAGTGCCTGTCCTTCAGTATTCCAAACTGTTGATATGATGGGCCCTACTGTGGATGGTCCATGAACCAAAAAATCTCTCAGATGTGATGATTCAATTCAATAGGTGGCTGAGGCTAAGCCTGTTGAATCAGTAGAGTGGTAGTCTTTACATCCTTCAGATTGAACCTTTCGAATCAGTAAAGTGGTGGTTTCAACATCCCTTGGATCAAGCTCGTCAAATCAGTAGAGTGGTGGTCTCAACATCCTTGGGATTGCGTTTTTCGAATCGGTAGGGTGGTGGTCTCAACATCCCTGGGATCAAGCTTGTCGAATCGGTTGAGAGGTAGTCTCAACATCCTTGGGATTAAGCTTGTTGAATCAGTAGAGTGGTGGTCTCAACATTCTGGGGATTAAGCTTGTTGAATCTGTAGACTGGTGGTCTCAACATCCTTGGGATTAAGGTTTTTGAATCAGTAGAGTGGTGGTCTCAACATCCTTGGTATTAAGGCTGTTGAATCAGTAGAGGGTGGTCTCAAAATCATTGGTATCAAGAATCAAGATTGTTGAATTTGTAGAGTGGTGGTCTCAACATCCTTGGGATTAAGCTTGTCGAATCGGTCGAGTGGTGGTCTCAACATCCTTGGGATTAAGCTTGTCGAATCGGTGAAGTGGTGATCTCAACATCCTTGGGATTAAGCTTGTTGAATTGGTGAAGTGGTGGTCTCAACATCCTTGGGATTAAGCTTGTCGAATCGGTAGAGTGGTGGTCTCAACATCCTGTGGATTTAGCTTGTTTAATCAGTAGAGTGGTTCCAAATTAAGTTCCTTGAGATAAATGAGGATTTTTGTTGTAAGGATTGTTGGATTTAGAGAGCAACATGGCACGGACCAGACATTTGCAAGAGGCTAAGCCTGGTAGAAGTATGTAGGCTGTAGGGATCTCTAGAAGTTTTTAGATTCCTCTAGTGGGTCTTCTAGAAAGAGTTGTGTAGAATCATCTGGAGGAGTTCTAGAATATTCTTGGCCATTGATGATCACCACATGGCTTCATCCTACCTATCCATGTAAAGTTGGTAGAAGTTTCCTAGCCAACATAAGAGGGGCTCCCAATTTGACCCATCTCAGAAACCTCGAAAGTTTTATGATCTTGAGTTCTTCAGTGCAACGCAAATTCTCTTACTTTCAGGCCTCTCTCATGTGCTTTCTTCTCTTCCAAGTAGCTTAGCTACACTTTGGGTAGTAGGTTGACTCGTCCACAAAAGGGATTGTGAGTAAAGTATTGCATGGGATACGCTTGGGGAAGCGCATGTATGCTGTGACAAATGGCCAACTTCGCTAACTAGGTAAAAGAATGGTAGTCCTTTGAACAAATGCACAAAAGAAGTGGGGATTCTACTTGTGCCTGAAACACAAAGGATTACTGCCCGTAATGGCTCTGGATTCCTTTGCTAGTACATGGCCATCTGGGAAGAATCTTTATTCAGTTGAGAAGTGAGGTGAATCTTGTGATGTTGAAGGTTGAACATTTGGGCTATTCTTCAACACGGTCATTCTATGGGGTATGTGATTTTCCATCATCCATAAAATGGACGTGGTTACCTAATTTGAAGAAACTGGGTATCATAAGTCATTATGCTTTCACAAGTTGGTCCAGTGAGGATGCACCAAGCCCCTAGTGGCCAATCCTGTAGAGAGAATCGGTCATTCCTCTGTGTCTTGTATAATACTTCGATTTATGGGTGAAATCTGTACTTGGACATCTCTCCGAAAAAAATAAAATAAATCTGTACTTGCACATTATCCATGCCATATCTGTGCACGAGAGACTTTGTGGTTGCAGTGCGTCTTGAATGGTAGAAAGCCTTAACACATAAGGCTATCCCATCCAACTCAATTCCACTTCATAGATGCTTCCTTTTCCATGACGTTGATGAATGGAAAATTGGCCGTGAAGGATTTTTTAAGACGAATTTTGTTGGAGTAAGCTAATTGCTCTCGCAGAATCTTGTGTATTTCCTTATGCTGAAATACATTGAAGTATATACAAACTGTTGATGAAAGGGGTCTCAGTGAAGTGATATCTTCTCAGTTAAGATAGACTCAATTGAGGTGGATGTGATGGTGCCTCAAGAGGGATGATGAATATTGTTTGACTTTTGAAGGCATCCTAGTTTTGGAAATCGTCTCCAAAATGCATTTGAATTGGCACCATCGAAGCATCTCGTGACTGTTTAGATTGTCTTTTATCATTGAGGAGATCTGTGAATCAACATATTGTGGGTGGCAATGGTTCGGGTTTGGGCTAGGTAGGTTAGGCCCGAGGCAGGCCCACCACTCAAGAACCAAGGCTTGAGGTCGACCAAAACCCGACATGGCCTAGCACAGTTTCCCAGGCTTGAGCCCTAAAAAAATTGGTTGGGCCCAGGCTTAACCTAATCTGGTCTTGCCTGAAAATTGACAGAATACCTATTTCGCACTCGGATATTCCTAATTCATCTGTTGATCAAGTGGGCCACACATGCACAAAGAAATAGATGTCTTAGAGGAATGAAACCAACGGTTTACATTTGAATGGATGGGTTGCTGACAAAGGATTGGAATGACATCTGTAGGATATAACACGTACATATAAAGTCGGGCCAAGCCAGGTTGGGTGAAAATGACTTGAGCCTAGGTGTGACTCGAATATTAATCAAGCCATGCACGCAAGGCCCAAGCTTAGGCCACGGGCCAAGCTCGTAGGTCCAAGCCCCACCCAAAGTGTGGTTGGGTGGGCTGCCTGGCCCATTGCCACCCCTAAGTATACTGGAAAGACATTGCTTTTGGTTGTTGGTAGAGAAGCAACTGTTGTTGCAGACACTATTGGTCATGACTTACGAGGGCATGTAGAGATGGGGACATCTCGCGCACAGGCACACCCCCCTTATGCATGTATGCGAGGAGGGCCCCACCTTCGATCTGGATCGATGACAACATCCATGGAGGACCTCCTAGTTAGAGGACTGTGTTTTGGTTCTTTGGGGTGGACCTGATCATCATATGGATCCCATCATTGGATCTCATGATTGTGGCCCACTACCCTAGGTGACCTAGGACTTTGAGTTTTGCTTATTACTGTTATTAGGAACATCATGAACGGTTTAGATTGCATTGATTAATTGTTATTTTTGATTACTTCGTCTTTAAGTAATAACATGTGCACATGGTGCGGTTTTTGGGGTATAGGTTTTTCTTATAAATAGGCAACCCCTTGTAGGATTTTTTTAATGGAAGATGATTAATAAAATTCTGCGTTTTTCTGCTTTTCTAATTCTCTGAGTTGTGGAAACCTAATTGGGTGCGAAACCCTTCTTTCTGCGAAGAACTAACTACCGTGGTGTGAAGCCACACCCATCCCAAATCGCCCCCATCTCCTACCCTCTATATTTCTCATCTCCTACAGCCATCCCCTTATCAAATCCACCCACGTTTGCGGCTAATCTTTTCCCTACAATAGATTTCCAGAATCTAGCCCTACAGGAGGGCTGAAACTTCGGTAGAGCACTGCGTTCAAACCGATCATCCGTTTGGCCTGAAATTTGGAGGGAAGGTGACCCAACCTTGGCCGACCAGGCCCTAGCTGACCGATTCTAGAATCGTGGGCCCTACATACGTGCGGGCCGCCATCAATGCACGTGCGTCAGGCCGGTTTGCTGTCCACACGCGTGGGCTGATCACAGGTTTCCTCTCGTCTCTATTTCACTCCTCTCTCACCTTGTTTCTAAAACCCTAACCTTAGATAATCTCAAATCCTCAAGTTCTATTCCACTTTTTCAACCCTAGGGTTTCCCGAATTGAAACATGTGAATCCCTTGGATTGGGGAAATATTCCTATGCATGTGCGGATTAATCTCCTATCCTTTAAGCATTGTTCGGTCTATAACTTTAATTGATCCAACCCTAGCATGTGTAAGCCTGGACCCGCATAAATTCCCCTTGATCGAGTGCTTGACTTTATGTGGGATGTGGAATTTTGTGTGATGGTTTTGAATTAGTATGATCTAAAGCCTGGAATCTCGCATATTATGTTTAAAATTTCATGTCCTGCATCAAATTTGGTATCAAAGCTTAAGGTTCTTATAGGGGAATGCATTGCATGTTTAGGGTTTAGTCTACTCGCGTTTATTTTGCATTAAATTTCATCAATAGGGTTGTTTAGGACCCCTCATTCACAACATAGACTGCTGAATTTTTTATTGTCAGAAATTCCCCAATTTTCATTGCTGAATTTTCTGTTAACAAACTGTTTAGATAGTTATGTTGCTGGAATTTTAGGAGCGTTGCGTGGTTTCCCTCATATAGAGTCCTATAGGATCATTTAGTCCCATTTAGACACCTATAGTTATGTAGAGGGTTTTTAAGTAGAGTTAGTAGTTGTATGCCTACACGTACGGGTCGTGGTTTTGGCTTGCACTCTATACTAAACATGGAGCAATTGCAAGCGTCAATGAACAAAATGACCCAGCAGATTGATTCTTTGGATAAGCGCTTGGAACAACGTATTGACCAATACTTTGAACAACTTGATGTGCGCATTACCCAACTAGAGACCTCCGCCAGGACAAACCCCACCATTGGGGAAGACACCCAATCTCAGGCAGGTGATTAGAAGGATAGACCAAGGAATGCATGTAGCCAAGGAATCGGTTATCAGCGCGCACCTGTGCACCAACCCGTGAGGGACATCAAGACCACTATGACCCTGATGCGCAACTTCTCAAATGAGTTAGAGTAGATGCCCTCACGTTTGATTACCACTTAGACCCTAAAGATTTTCTATATTGGTTGGCAGACATGGACCACTATTTTGAGTGGTACGACATGTACGACCTTGTAGCTAGAGAGAGTGCACTAGAGGGTAGTGTAGAGTTACCCACTGAGGCCATTCCGGTAGTGGATGAGTTTCGTGATGTCTTTCCTGATGATCTACCGGATGAGTTTCCCCCTATAAGGGATATACAGCACACCAGGACGTGGGACACCGTACTACCTATAGCCGAGTTTGCGTTTAATAGTTCTGTCGATAAGTCCACAGGTCTAAATCCTTTTGAAGTCATTACTGGTTATAAACCTAGGAAACCTATTGATCTTGTCCCTATGTCACTGTCCCATAGGCCATCAGAGTCTGCAGAGTCTTTTGCGCATCACATTCACTCATTGCATCAAGAAATCAGGCGAAAGATTACTACTAGTAATGAACATTACAAAATTTATACAGACCAACATAAACTATTTAAGGAATTCAATGTAGGGGACTCCGTGATGGTCTGCATCAGGCCAAAGCGGTACCCTTAGGGAGCCGTTTATAAATTACACGCGCATAGCGCTGGACCATTCAAAATTATAAAACAAAACGGTCCCAATGCGTATGTGGTAGATCTTTCACATTCCATGAGAATTAGTTTCATATTTAATGTGGAGGATCTAGTTGCATTTTAGGGACCACTTATACATTGTCCAGCCTGTCGCCTCACCATCTTAATTCCTCAGACCCTTCCCTTGATCCATGGCCCCCTCCCGACCCATCTTCCCAGCCTCTAACTCTCATACCTATCATTCCCACACCCAGAGAGGAGATAGAGGATATTTTGGACCATCAGATAATATTGACGTCAGACGGCGGATTTCAAAAGTTCCTGGTCGAGCGGAAGTCACGCCCAGCTTCAGACAGTACGTGGCTCACTAAGGAAGAGCTTCAGAGACTTGATCCTGACATCTTAGAGCTGTTCAGGAGTTTGTTTTGCCAGTGGCGAAATCTTCGCAACTGGGGAGAGTCGATGGGGACATCTCACGCACACGCACGCCCCCCTACTCACGTATGCAAGGAGGGCCCCACCTTCGATCTGGATCGATGACAACATCCATGGAGGGCCTCCTAGTTAGAGGATTGTGTTTTGGTTCCTTGGGGTGGACCCGATCATCATGTGGATCCCATCATTGGATTTCATGATCGTGACCCACTACCCTAGGTGACCAAGGACTTTGAGTTTTGCTTATTACCGTTATTAGGAACATCATGAACGGTTTAGACTGCATTGATTAGTTGTTATTTTTTATTACTTCATCTTTAAGTAATAGCATGCACACATGGTGCGGCTTTTAGGGTATAGGTTTTTCTTATAAATAGGAAATCCCTTGTAGGGTTTTTTTTATGAAAGATAATTAATAAAATTCTGCGTTTTCCAGCTTCTCTAATTCTCTGAGTTGTGGAAACCTAATTGGGTGTGAAACCCTCTTCTTCGAATTGCTAACTACCGTGGTGCGAAGCCACACCCATCCCAAATCGCCCCCATCTCCTACCCTCCATATTCCTCATCTCGTACAGCCATTCCCCCATCAAATCCACCCACGTTTGTAGCTAATCTTTTTCCTACAGCAGATTTCCAAAATCTAGCCCTGCATGAGGGCTGAAACTTTGGTGGAGCACCGCGTTCAAACCGATCATCCGTTTGGCCTGAAATTTGAGGGAAGGTGGCCCAACCTTGGCCGACCAGGCCCTTGCTGACTGATTCCAGAATCGTGGGCCCCACACACGTGCGGGCTGCCATGCACGTACGTGCGTTAGGCCAGTTTGTTGTCCACACGCGCGGGCTAATCACAGGTTCCCTCTCGTCTCTATTTCACTCATCTCTCGTCTTGTTTCTAAAATCCTAATCCTGAATCATCTCAAATCCCCAAGTTTTATTCTACTTTTTCAACCCTAGGGTTTCTCTAATTGAAACATCTGAATCCCTTGGATTGGGGAAATATTCTTATGCATGTGTAGGTGAATCTACTATCCTTTGAGCATTGTTTGGTCTATAACTTTAATTGATCCAACCCTAGCATGTGTAGGCCTGAACCTGCATAGATTCCCCTTGATTGAGTGCTTGACTTTATGTGGGATGTGAAATTTTGTGTGATTGTTTTGAACTAGTATGATCTAAAGCCTAGAATCTCACATATCATGTTTAACATTTCATGTCCTGCATCAGTCTTTGTATAGGGGATTTGTTCTTGTTTTTTTATTGTCTGATTGTCTTCTCTCTGGAGTTCTTGTTTATCAAAAACGGAAAATGGTAAACCTTTTACATCATGGAGGAATGCTACTATGAAAATCGCTGGATCTTCAACTCCCGAGGCTCTTGGATTGATAACCCAGTGGACATGGGGAAGGAAGCTTCGAATTTCTTTAAACGCTTGCTATCCACTGAAGGTTCAAACGTTGATGGAAGTATCTTTAATGTCATACCCAACTTCGTCACTGCTGAGGATGACACTGTGCTTAACCGAATACCATCATAGGAAATCAAAGAAAGAGTTCCAGATGTCTCCTGACAATGCACCTCAAAAGTACTGTGCAGTTCCCTCCTGAATGTACACATGGCAAACAGGTCTGGTGATCTAGGTTGTTGTTCTGATGGGGCACCACCACGTGGACAGACCATATCCCAAAGCAAGGGAATTGGACTGTCATAGCCATCCCTATATCAGCATTCTTCCTCTCCATTTATCTTCGACCAGCTGCTAATCTGATGTGCATGTCTAGTCTCTACATGTGAACCTACATGCAGATACATGTGCCAATTTGTGCCGTTCGTCCATAAAGTTGCTCATCAGGAGACCAAATGTGTAGAAATTGGCCTATGATTCAGCCATCCTAGCTGTCGATAACGCTACCAAAAATCTCCCAGATGGAAAAATCCTGAACTCCCAATTGTTGGTCAGAAAATAGACAGCTTAGAAAGAGAATACAGCAAAATCCACATTCAGGCACAGTAAGGCCAAATATTCGAGGACTAGGATCTTTCTAATATGGGGTGCACGAGTCATCCATGGTAATGCCCTTGATATTAACGTTCTGGATTACTGAACCATGAACCCACTTGTAGAGATTGAAACCGAGTGTATCTTACATACGCTTGGTGTGAACATTATATGATACCTCTAACAAAACATTACCATGGGCTCATGTGTGTAACCCACCCGTATATAAAGTACAAACACAGACACCATCCATAACATAAGACCATACAGATGATGTAGCCTTAGCTGTCAGTCTTCAAGATTGCATTCAGCTATGTTTGGAAGTTCCTGGTTTCCAAGGCTAACATGATAGCCTACCACCTAATTGCAAGTGGAGTAATTCCCATACATTACTCACTTGTGATTTGCTGTATAATGTTCGAAAACAGAAGTGGGCCTAATGCAGGCTCCTTTTTCTGTGTCTCCCCAAATTTGGACTCACCTTGTTGGCTTGGAAGTCCTGTCACCTGCTATTTGGCGGTACATATTCCAGACTCACTCTAACACTGCCATTTACAGGAAAATGGATTGCGGCAGTAAAATTGTTTGTTGGAGAGAGGATCAGCCCAACATTGAATTACTTCAGCAGAACTCTTGCTCTCGTTTTTTCATTATATTTAAACAGTCGAGTCAATACATCTTTGCTTACAATGTTTTAAAACCGGATCAGACTCAACCCATTTTTGTGGGCGGTTCGGTCGAACTGCCAAGAACTATGTGGCCCATTTGGCATAGAAATCTACTTCATTCAAAATAAAAATAAAACGAGAGAATTAACAACTAGTCTGCTGTTAGCCCAGAGATTACTGTTTGGACTGTAAGTAGAAGAGGGTTCAAGCTGACTGACTGTAGTTGCATCCTTTACAAAACAGTATTCCCATAACTGATGGATTTTTCAAAGTGGCCGGGACCATTTCGGTGGTCGTTTTCAGTTGAAACCAATTCGTTTACCTCGTCCATTCTGGGTTTTAAAACATTGTTTTCTTATTATCAGTTTTTTTGAGTTCTCAGACTTCAGCTTATAGTCATGAAGTATATCTTGTACTAGTTTAACACTCAAGTGCATTCTACCACAGGAAGATTTGCGTAACAGCATTATTTCGGCCGTGAAGCAGTCAAATGCTCTCAACCGTCCAGGAGCTGAGAACTTGAAACCAAGGCAACTTTCTGATGCCATTCATCAAGAGATTGGGTGAGTTTCACCTGCGTAGGCTTTTGTTCTCGGAGTATATATATGCCATTGGTGGAGGGTGTGAGTGTTTCAAGTTTCTACTTATTTAGGGACTCACCAAGGGACTTGTGCCCACATGTGCAAATGTATCACACGTGTATGAGATCCAAACCTTTCATCAGACAGCTCCCATCTCATATGTGTCCTGTCCCAAAAACCAGGCTGGCCCACTCATTAGGAGGCTGGACTTGCAAAAGTTTGATTGGTTAAAAAGACCAATGATCCACAATCAACATGCACATGTATCGCACTCCGTGAGTGAACTGGCCTGTGTTCTGGACCTGGGCACATAAAAGGAGGAGCCTGCAAGATGAATGGTCTGAATATGACACATGAGTTCCCATTGCCACATATTGGTGTGGCTCCAGAATCCAGATGTATGAGTTCTGTTCATCGTTGTTTGTTGGTAGTTATTTGATACTCTGGCTGCATATAACTTGATACACAGGCAGTAAAAAATTGTACGTATGGCATATATTAACTGAAATTGAACTGCCTAAATTGTGGAACCTACTGTTGCCAAGTCACAGGCCCAAAATCAGACTGGTTGAGCAATCCTAGCCTCTGATTTGTGGGCACTAGTATGTGGAAACAGAATGATTGGATAGTTTCATTTTTAACCGTCCCTTGGTGTCCACCGACTCCAACAGTCAGATAATGAAATAATCTTAATATTTTTATTCATGATATATCTCAATTGGGACCCATGCTTTGGACAGTTTAGTTTGATTACTTGCAGAGCATCATCGATCACACTCTTCCAGAGCATCAAAGTTTTTCTCTTCTTTTTGTGTTGCTATCATTGGCATGACAAAGGAAAATCAACCTTGAAATGATTTGTTCCTTTACACTTAGGCAATACATTTCAACTAAAACACGATTTCTTTTATTAATCTTGTGTAGGAGCAAAGTGATGAGTCAGATATCAGATGGGGTGTGGGCGGTAATCAGATCGACAGATGGCATGAAAAGTGAAATCACAGAGACGGTACAATCTGTGTACAATAAACTAGTGAGCCCAAAAGGGAAGGAAGTGGAGGATCATTCATCGGCCACCCCCAATGATCCACAGGTCAGCAACAAGGAAACTGACGGTTCTCTAGCAACCACAGCCTGTGACCAAAACCCACAGAATGAGAGTGGGCCAACAGAAGCATGTGGCTTGTCTCCATGCAATAATGAGCAAGCAAATGATAGTCAGGCTGAACGTAAGGAGTTGCCCCTAGAGCCACAGGCCAGTGGTGAACCAACCGAAGAGCCCCGCGGCCCACCTGATATTACACAGCCGAGTAATGATCAGCTGCGTGACATTGCTGCCGCATCCGTTGAGAGTGTACGAAGAGTTGATGCTGGTGATGAGGACCCAGATGTGCCTCCTGGATTTGGGTAAGAACATTGGTGTTACTGCATTTCTGCTTGTGATTACTGGTGGAAAATTTGAAGCTCAAATGCACAAATACTTTAAAAGGAGAGATGAATATTTAGTAACTTCCAAAAGTGAATCATATACAAGCCAAATAGATTTCTTTCTACTTAGGAAAACAAAACGATCAATATGAAGGATTGCAAGGTTACACTAGGAGAGAGTCTAACCGTGCAACACAGGTTAATGGTTATGGATGTTTATATTAAGAGATAGAAGAAAGGGAGTGAAATTAATAGGTGCCTAAAAACTAGATGGTGGAATTTAAAAGGAGAGCACTAATGTTAGAAATAAATTTGATGGAAGAAGGAAAGTGGAATGTTGATGAAGTAATGTTATGTGGAACGATGTACAAAAAGCTATTCACGAGAAACGTTCATGTTTCAGAGCTTGATAATGGACTAGAAATGGTGAAATTTTTGAATAATATAGAAATGCCAAAAAGGCTGTTAGGTAGTAAGAGAGGCTAAACGTAAGGCTTATGAATTATGATGATCTTTACAATATATTGAGAACAAGAGAAAGTGAGAAAGATGCCTTCAAACTTGCAAAAGTGAGAGAGAGGAAGGGTGGGGACCTAGGTCATGTTAGATGTATTAAGAGCGAAAACTAGAGGGTCGCAATAAAAGATAATGAGATCAATGAAAGTTTGAGGGGCTATTCTAGATCTTGTTAAATGACTACCAGATCATAGGGATAGAAGGATCCATAAACTCAAATGACACCGGATATCATAAATACTTTCGTAGGATTGGGATATTTGAAGTGAAAGAAATTTTGAGAAGAATGAAAACAAGAAAGGCCTTTGGGCCAAATGGTATATCAATAGAAGTTTGGAAGTGTATAGAAGGTAGTGTGTTATTTCGCTTGACAAAGTTGTTCAACAACATTGTAAATCATAGAAAATGCTAGAGGATGGAGGGAAAGTACCATAATACCTATATATAAAAGCAAAGGAGACATATAGAGCTGCACTAAATATAGTGAGGTTAAATTTATGAGCCATAGTATGAAACTTTTGGGAGTGAGTTGTTGAGCAAAAACCAAGGCATGAGACAATGCATTAGAAAATTAGTTTGGTTTTGTGCCTGCGATGTCTACCGTTGAAGCTATTTTCCTACTCAGACAATCACTGGAGAAATATATGGAGACGAAAAAGGATCTGCACATGGTCTTTATTGACTTTGAGAAAGCATACAATAAGGTCCCTGGAGAGTGTTGGGAAAAAAGAGTCTCAAGAGGATATATTGATATGGTCAAGGATATGTATGGGGAGTTGTAATAAATGTGAGAACCACTGTTGGAGAGGGAAGTGAGTTCTCAATCACTGTAAGCTTACACCAGGGGTCGACGTTAAGCCCATACCTTTTTGCATTGGTTATAGACAAGTTAAGGGAGCATTTGTAGGAGAGATCCCATGGTGTATGTTGTTTGCAAATGACATAGTTTTCTTGACAAGATGAGGGTGTAAACACAAAGCTAGATTTTTGGAGGGATGCTTTAGAATCCAAAGGATTTTAAATTAGTCGAGCTAAATCAGAGTATATGGAGTGCAATTTTAGTAATAATAAGTGTTAAAACAAGGAATTAGTTAAGGTTGTTCACCAAGACGTTTCCCAAAAGAACCACTTCCTTTACCTTGGGCCATTAATTCATAAGAGAGAGATTGAGAACGATGTTGCCCATAGAATTCAAGCGCATGGAAGAAATAGAGATGTGCCTTTGGAGCTTTATATTATCATGTACCACTCAAATGTTATTTCCATGGCCAATAACAATCATAAGCAAGAAATTAATTTACACAATATGAGCAAAATGTATAAAAAGATAATAATTAATTAATTAAATGAAAAGAATCAAATAAACAAGAATGAATGCACCTGATCTAGCGAAGTAAAATAAGAGAAGAGAATGATGTACCCGGCGGAGGTGCGCAATCAGGTCGCTTTCTCGAGGATGATTCACGCATATATCTCAAACTAAATGAATGGTCTAGATGCCTTGCTGCGACCATGGTTCTGAATGACGGTATCGGCCCCATGGAAAAATGATACGATCTAACGTCACGTATCTAAATCAGGCCTCGTATCGGCCTGTGTTGGTCAGATTTTTTTTTTAAAGCAAATAAATATGAAATAATATCAGAAATTAGGATAAAATGAATATTCACGAATCTATCCTTCTTCTTTTTTTTTTTTTTTTTTTTTTTTTTTTGTATTTTGACCATGTATTTAATGGTGTATTGGACCATTCTTTGGTAAGAATGTTGTCCTGACGGGTTTATCTACTGTAAGTTTTGGTGTTGATTTTTTCTTTACATAAACTATTGATATATGTCATAAATTGATGTCATATATTGCTAATAGTCTAGTATGTCCAAGAACTTAAGAGGTATCACTACTCAGTACTCATTAGTCACTAGTCTATTCACTAGTACGTACATGCTTGCTTGGAGAATGTGTGTCAACTAACAATGTAAGCGTAGAAATACTGAGTACTTACCAATTTTCTTAAATGTGAATAATCTCTAAAAAAATTACTCTCAAGTCTTAATAAAAACTCACCAATATTTTGATTTTTTTTTTTTTTTGGGAATTTTCAGAAATCTTGAAATCCCCCCCCCCCCCCCCCCCCCCCCCCCCCCCCCAAAAAAAAAAAAAAAAATCGTTTTATAAAAAATCAAATCTGATGTAGATCTAATAAAATATGCATGGCCTTTCCATATTTGTGATCAGAAACATCATTTACATATTTTTTAATGGAATTTAGATATTTTTCGACAGATTTAATAAAAAAATTTATTTATTTTAATAAGGTCTATATAGATCTGATCGGAAATAGCTGGAGATAACAGATCTGAGCTCAGATTATTTTTTTTAATTTTTATTTATTTATTTATTTATTTTTATTTTTTATTTTTTTAAAGAATTTTGAAAAATATATTTCAAAAAATCGGGTGTAAATGCCCAAAATTTTTTAAAAACTCCAAAAAAGCTCAAATTGATCTTCAAAATTGATAGTTTTTGGTAGATATAGGGGGTCTAATAAACAATAAAATGGATTAGAAGAAGGATTGACAACAAAAAATGGAGGTTTTTTTTTTTTTTTTTTTTTTCAAATTTTAAAAACTAGCCCCAAAATATTTCAATCCTTCAAATCGGCTGAAATCAGATGTTTTTGATCCTCCAAGTTGTTGCTAATGGCGCTGAAAATCACTTAGAATTGATTTATTCGAGGTATTCCAGAGATTGGAGGAGAAATGAGGGAGAAAGAGATCGAAATAAGAAAGAAAGGGCATGTTTTGGCCTTTTATACGTGTATCGGGCCTGATCGATATGCCTTCAAGATATCAGACTCGATACGGGCCAATACAGTGCACACGTTACCAATACGGTCGATACAGGGCCGTATCGTGTATCGTATCAAGCCAATACGGATACAATACACCTGTATCGGCCTATATGATACTGATATTATTCTATATGGCTACGATTGCCTTTAGGATACAAAATTTGATTGGTGAAAATGATCGACTCCACTACAATAATTGATGCTTAATATATGATAATAATATAATAATCGAAAATTAATAGGTAAAGACAAAAATAATGGAGGGTTAGGAAATTTCTTATGCATAGGATGAGAACAGAGAGACGATTTGTTTTTTTTTTTTTTTTTCCCGGTGAAATTAGGTTTTCTAGAAGTGAATATATATAGAAATCACAAAGCACACGTGGCTAACACATTGTGTTGAGGTGGCAGCCAACGTGTTTAAACGGTTGTGTAAATGGTTACTGCACTGTTGCAATGACGTGCGACATGGAACCGTAAGACTGGGTCAAAGCAAAAAATAATTTCGGAAAAATCAAAACCGATCATGTAGATAAACCTAAGCTCGAGCCTGGCCCGACACGCACGACACGACGCGATGTGGCGGGTATGTGTGCGTATGTGGTGCTTGGCATACCATTTCCAAGAGCTAATATAAAAGCTATTCACATGAAACCATATATAAATGAGACAAAAATCTTATCTAGTTCCAATGTGGGACTATTCCCACGAGCACTTTTTCAAAGAGTTTAAAAGATCATTCTCTCTCTCTCTCTCTCTCTCTCTCTCTCTCTCTCTCTTTTTCTTTTTCTTTTTCTTTTTCTTTTTTTTTTTAAAAGACAAAGCTAAACCAACAAATAGAATTTGATAAGTGTGTGCACTATAGTAAGGCTAAAATCATTAGAAAACCTTTCAGGTCAGTTGAGAGGAATATTGAACTCTTAGGCCTAATTCACTCAAATATTTGTGATCTAAAAGAAACACAAACTAAAGGTGGTAAAAGATACCTTATCACATTTATAGATGACTAGTTTAGTTTTGCTTTGTATATCTCATTAGGTCTAAGGATGAAGCCTTAGGGCTTGGACATGTTTAAGATTTTCAAGGCTAAAGTAGAAAATCGGCTTAGTCGTAAGATTAAAAGCCTTAGAAGTGACAGGGGAGGTGAGTATACCTCATTGGCCTTCAGTGAATTTTGTGAATCCCAATGGATTATACATCAATACACTGCTCCCTATATCCCTCAACAAAATGGAGATACTAAGAGAAAAAATCGAACCTTGATAGATCTAGTAAATGTTATGCTTAGTTCTTTAGGCATACCTAACAATCTGTAGGGAGAAGCTATTCTTACAACCCCCTTTGTCCTAAATAGGATTCTTTCTAATAAGACCGATAAATCTCAATACGAGCTATGGAAAGATAGGGCCCCTAACTTAAACTACTTTAGGACTTGGGGATGTCTATCCAATGTTAGATTAGTTGACCCTAAACGACCTAAGTTAGGGATAGAACTGTTTGCCGTATATTTGTTTGATATGCACCTAACAGTAAAGCTCGTAGATTTCTAACCTTAGATGATTCTTTTGTTATAGAATCTGGGAATCCTGACTTTTTTTTAGGATACTTATCCTTACAAGTTAGAAATTGGTGGGGGTGATCCTTTTGACTCTGGGACTAAATTTGTCGATTTATCCAAATCCTTTGGTTCTAATGAATCTGATGTCTTACCTAGAACTAGTAAGAGGGTTAGATTAGCAAAGGATTTTGGACCCGATTTTTTTTACTTATAATGTAGAAGGTGATCCAGTCTCTTTCAAAGATACCTCCTTTTGGAAGGAAGCTATAGATACTGAAATAGATTCCATCATGGCTAATCATACATGGAATCTAGTTGACTTACCCGATGGTTTGAAACCACTAGGATGTAAGTGGCTTTTTAGAAAGAAGATAAAATTCGATGGTTCTATCGAAAAGTACAAAGTTAGACTAGTAGCTTGGAGGTACAGACACAAGGAAGGAATATGTTTCTTTAATACCTATTATCCAATCTCTGGGATCACATCCATTAGATTCCTGATAGCTATCATATCTTTACATAATTTGATTATACGTAAGATGGATGTCAAAAATGTTTTTTTTTTTTTTGCATGGAGATTGATAAAAAGATTTCCATGGAGCAACCCGAAGGGTTTGTAGACCTTGCTTAACCTCTAAAGGTGTGTTGATAAGTCAAATCTCTATATGGTCTTAAACAAGTTCCTAAGCAATGGCATGCTAAGTTTGACTCGATACTTAGAGATAATGGCTTTAGAATAAATGAAGTAGATAAGTATATATATTATAAAAATAATGGCTCTACGAGCATCATCATTTGTTTATATGTTGATGACTTACACATATTTGGGTCAAACACTGCCATTATTGATCAAACTAAGGCCTTCTTATCATCCAAGTATGAAATGAAAGACTTAGGAGTGGCTAATGTGATCCTAGAGATCAAAATTATCAGGAAAGTGGACGAGATAATTCTTTCACAGTCTCATTACATAGAGTCCATTCTTTAAAAAAATACCATATGGCAAACAACAAGCCTATCTGCACTTCTTTTAATCCTAGCATTCATCTATATCCTAATAAAGAGACAAGTGTGGATCACAATGGATATGCTAATATTATGGGCAATCTTATCTATGCAATGAACTGCACCAAATCAGACATAGCTTATGTTGTGGGAAAACTAAGTAGGTTCACTAGTAATCCTAGTGAAGAGCGCTAAGAAGCTGTTCGTAAAGTACTTAAATAATTGAAAAGGACTCATCACTATGGTTTACACTATGATAGATATTCAACAGTGTTGGAAGGATATTCTGATGTTGATTGGAATTTCATTTCTAATGGTTGTAAGGCAACCGGTGGTTATATCTTTCTCATAGGTGGAGGAGCTGTAACTTGGAAATTCAAAAAACAATCTATTTCTCTGACTCTACTATGGAGCACGAGCTTATAGCTTTAATCTCCACTATAGAAGAAGTCAAGTGGTTATGAAATCTTTTGTATGATATTCTATTTTGGAGTAAACCAATTCCTACTATTAAACTAAATTGTGATAGCAATACAACTATCAAGCGTGCAAACAATGCATAATACAATGGTAAAAGGAGACCGATACGCGGGAAACATAGTAGAATTAGAGAACTACTCAAAGGAGCAGTCTCTATAAATGAGATTAGATCGTTAGAGAATTTAGCAGATCCTTTGACTAAGAGCCTTGCAAGGGAAAAATCCATAATACCTTTAAGGGAATGTGACTTCAAGTCAATTGAGTGAACTACCTGTGATGGCAACCTAACTTGAATGACCGGAGATCCCAGAAAACAAGTTCAATGGGACAAATGAGTTACAAAGTAGTTCTAGGGCCCCGAGTTTCCTGTCCAATTCCGATGCTGACAGATTGGAGGATGAGGTCATACCTCTTAATAAGCTATATAGTCCTTATAGATGGGACACATGGTTATGAGTGACTCACCTATATGAGTGTGAATGTGTGGTCGCCTTCTATGAGAACCTAGCTAGTTTTTAGAGCACTCATGAAATTGGTATTAGCACATGGCCTTGAAGTGCATAAAATTCATATACACCAAAGAAGTGACAATCTTACGTGTGTGAAGTACTGATCTTACTGTTCAATAGCTTAGTTTTGTAAGGCGTTGTCTACTAAGTCTATAGTAAGGGATTGCTTCTCACTATGCAAAGGTTTAAGTCCATGTGACACCTTTGTTTACGCACACTAGATCTGATGCTCAAATATATTTTCTGTTTTAAAAGATAATGGTGGATTGTTGGTTTGACTGTCTTTTTTAAAAAATAAAAGAGAGAGAATGATCTTTTAGACTCTTTGAAAAAGTGTTTGTAGGAATAGTCTCACATTAAAATTGGAAGAGATTTTTCTTCATTTATATATAGTTTCATGTGAATTACTTTTGAATTAACTCTTGGATATGGTATGCTAAAACACCGCGCATGCGCGTGTGCGCCCACTGTGGTGCAGCATGTCGTGTGTGCGTGCCGAGCCGAGCTCAGGATCAAGTTTGGGCTTGTCTACACGATCAATTTTGATTTTTCCGAAATTATTTACTTTGACCAAGTCTTGCGGTTCCAAGTCGCACGTCACTGCAACGATGCTGTGATAGTTTACACAACCGTCTACACATGTTAGCTGCCACCTCAGTGCCATGTTTCAGCCACGTACAAGGTATCCCAAATCGGTTACGTATCGGCCGTAAAGGCCAATACGTAACGGTAACGGTGGGACCCGTTACGCGATACGGGGTCGAAACGGCCGTTACAAAATTCTGTGACTGTAACAGTTGTTACGGGGCCGTTACGGACCCGTAATGGCTGTTATGGGCCCTGGAAAAAAAAAAAAAAAAAACCTTACATTTTTTCCCTTCTTTTCTTCTTCTTCTTCTCGGGCAGTTGCGGCTGCGGCTTTTTCCTCCTGTTCTTCTTCTTCTTCTTCTTCTTCTTCTTCTTCTCTCTTTCTCTCTCTCTCTCTCTCTCTCAATCTCTTCTTCCCCCTTTCCCTCTTTTTTCTTCTCTCTTCTTTCCCTCTTTTTTTCTTTTCGGTTTCCCTCTCTCTCCATTTTTTTTTTATGAGATCAAAGTTATATGGGCTCCACAGTGATGTATTTATTACATCTACACCGTTCATCTATTTTCAGAGATCATTTTAGAGCACCACCCAAAAAATGAATTATATCCAGAGATCATCTGGACCACACCCAAAATAGTAGCGGAGATAATGATTTTGACGTTTTAAACAATTCGTAGGGCGCACGGTAACGTTTATTTTCCATCGAATTTGATCAGACCCGAGTGGGCCCCACCATGATGTAATTATTTTTATCCATATCGTCCATCCATTTTGCCACGTCATTTTAGGTCAGGATCCAAAAAATTAGTAATATCCAAATCTCAGGTGGACCACACCATAGGAAATAGTGGTTATAGAATGCTCACCATTAAAAATTTCTTAAGGTCCACTGCAATGTTTATTTTCAATCTAACCTATTAATTGGGTCACACTGACGTGGATGAAGGGAAAACACACATGTCAGCTTGATCTAAAACTTTTCTAGCCCCCAATAAATTTTTAATGGTGAACGTTTAATTATTGTTGTTTCTTATGGTGTAGTCCACCTGAGCTTTGGATGTGCCTCATTTTTGGGCTCATGCCCTAAAATTATTTGGCAAAATGGATGGATGGTGTGGATATAACACATTCATCACGGGTGGGGCCCAAAAAAACTTTGACACGTGCGCTGCACTTTACAATCCGAGTCCCTCCTAATTCAAGCCTTAAAAAATTGTACACGAGACATATATTAACTTAAAATTTGGCAATTAAATTATGGACTGCAATTGCTAACTCACAATGCCAAAATCAAATTGTTTGAATAGTTTTAATTGTTAATTTGTGGACTTTTATTTTTTAAAATAGGGCCTTTTGATTTTATTTTTTTTATGATTCACTATCCAATAAATGTCCACCGATTTATAAGTTGGATAATGACAATAAATGACATGAATTTGAGGCTGATTTGGAGAATAGATTGGTCCTCCAAGTCAGCCCCAAATTGGCAACGCCATCTACCTGAATTTAATTTCATTTGTTTAAAGAACTATTGGGAGAAATGATATCAAGTTGTTAAGTATATAAATTACATATTTAGAAAATTAAATATATGAATTTTGTAGTCAAATTCAAGTTACCTGGTTAAAAAATTAATCAGACAGTCCGATACAACTTCTCACCAAAGAGTGGACCGTTACACCACCATAAACATGTTCCAATTTATAAATGAATGCATATTTGGAATGCTTAGAATATTCCGGATTTAATCCATATTTTTTTGACAAAATTTTTTTTTTGCGCCGTTACGCCCCCGTATCCGTATCGGTTTCGGAGGACACCGTTATGCCAACCGATATCGATACGGGACACCTTGGCCACGTATACTTTGGAATTTCTATATATATTCTTTTTTGAAAAACCTAATTTCACCGAAAAAAAATAAATTGCAGTCTCTCTCTGTTCTCTGCAGAAGAAATTTCCTAATTCTCCATTATTTTTGTCTTTAACCTTTGATTTTCGATTATTATATAATTACCATATATTAGTAGGGCATTTGGACCATTCATCTGGTTTGGGATATAGGTGTGAATCGTCTTTAGGAAAGCGACATGGTTATGTGCCTCTGCTAGCTACTTCATTCTCCTTCTTCTTTATTTATTTTTTTATTTTACTTCACTGGATTAGGTACATTCGTTCTTGTTTATCTTATTCTTTTTATTTAGTTAATTATTATATTTTCATATATTTTACTCATATTGTGTGAATTAATTTCTTACTTATGATTGTTATTGGCCACCGGAATAACATCAAATTGAAAGGAAAACTTTATGAGATAGCTATAAGACCAATTGTGCTTTATGAAATGGAATGTTGGGTAGTTAAATAACTACATGTTTATAGGATTAGTGTAGCTGAAATGAGGATGTTGAGATGAGTAAGCGGCAGGATGAGGAAAGGATATAATTGGAAATGGACATGTTCAAGGGAATATAGTAGTACCAACAGGTAATAAGGTGAAGAAAGTAGACTTAGATGGTTTGGTTATGCGCAGCAGAGACCAAGAACCGTGTCGGTTAGGAGTGCCTTGGTATAATTTGAAGGCTTTAAATGGCAAGGGGACGGCCCAAAAGGAAGTGGATGGAGGTAGTAAGAAAAGACTTAATGAGCTATGGTCTAATTGAAGGTCTAGCCCTTGATCGAGTGGAATGGCGGATTAGGATTCATGAAACTGACCCCAATTACTTGGGTTAAGGCTTAGATGATGATGATGTTGTGGTCCGCCCAATCTGATGAGAAAGAAAATGTCCTGTGCAATTACATGCTCGTCTTAAGTGGTGTGCTGAAATGAATTTGATGGTCAATCTTCAGTTATGGTTAGCGTTTGGAAGTGTTTTTGGTCAAATCATTTGGTGGGATGACTTTTCCTCATGAATTCTTATTTTACCAAACGGTGCCTTGACTATTGTGATGGCCTGGGTAAGTACTTTTGTGGCGTGAAATGACCTAGATACTTCGTTTATTTAGTTATTTCAAAAAAGCGATCAGATGATCCAAAAATCAAGTTGATGTAATTAGGTGGTTGACACATGAATTTGGAGGTTTTTGGGCTGTTATTTTTTTCCCTAGTGCAGCCCATGTAATGAGTAGATTGGCCTAATTTTTTGTTTTTTTTTTCTGAAAATCATGGTGAGCTGCATCCGTTGGATGTCACAGCGGGCCCATAGGCCTCCATTTTTTAGGGGAAAAAGAAACATAAGTACATTTTGGTCATTGCCCACCCCAAAAGGTAGCAACTTGCCTATAACCCAGTGTTGCAAGAATCCCTTATAACCCTAAGCTTTGTGGGGCCCACCATGATGTTTATGTTGGGAAAAAGAAACGTCAGCACATTTTGGTCATTGCCCACCCCAAAAGGTAGCAACTTGCCTATAACCCAGTGTTACAAGAATCCCTTATAACCCTAAGCTTTGTGTGGCCCACCATGATGTTTATGTCGTGTCCACTACATCCATCCATTTTGGCATCTCGGGACATGAGCAGAAGCAAGAGGAAGGTCCACAAATCAAGTAGGCCACAACATAGGAAATAGTAGGGATAGAAACACCCACCATAGAAACCTTCCTAGGCCTGCCATGATGTTTATATGCCATCTAACTTGTTCGTAAGTTTCCCACCGTTATGAAGGTAAACACAAATATCAGCCTGATACAGAACTATTGTGTCCCCCCAATAAGAGGTCGTTTGGATGCTTGTAAGTCTCTATGTTGTGACTTTCACTTGAAAGTGACTTTCGTGGCCCCCAAAATAAGGGTAGGAAGTGACTTCTCATCCCCAACCCCATGAAGTTTTGATTGTGACTTACAGTTTGTAAGTGACTTGCAAGTGAATTTACTCCCTCAAACACCACTTGTAAGTCACTTCCCGCTTACCGAACTTACAAGCATCGAAGCGACCTCTAAGGTTTCAATGGTAGGCATTCAATTTCCACCATTTCCTTTTGTGCGGCCCAGTTGAGTTTTGGATCTTCCTAATGTTTGAGCTCATGTCCTGAAATGAGCTACCAAAATGGATGGACAGAGTGGATATAACACACATTGCAGTGGGCCTCATAGAGCTGGGGGTTATAGGGGATTCCCATAACCCACAAGTTGCCGCCACACCAAAAAGCACTTTCCGGAACTTAACATATAGTCAAAAACACTGTTTGCTAAAACCAGAATTATTGAGGAATTTTGTGGTAAAACCACCAAACATAATTCTCTGTTCAAGTACAATAAAGCTTTCTGTGCGCTGATTCCCTAGGTATTGTGTTCTTTCGAGTATTTATACCTGAAATCTATAGAACTTACCAGTGTACATGCTTAAAAAACTAAAGAAGCCAGTTGCGTTGATTGATTGCTTTCCAAACCGCTTGCAAAATTTCAAATGTGCATTATATTTCCATCAATGCACGGCAGATGAATGGATTGGATGGCATATGGACATGTTTGCTCTGGACCACCGTATCATGGATACGTATATTTACGTCACGATTTTGTGGAGCACCATAACATTTTGGGTTGAATTTCCACACTTTTGCATGCCAATCCAAACAGAAGGGAAATGAAAATGCATTTCTGCAACAAACGCTACAAATCAAGCAGGTGGAAGGGAAATTGAAATCAGTTTTTTCAATAGGTATTAGGTAATCCATGATCTTAGTTTTACCTTCCCCTTTCCCCTCTCAGGTTCACTCTATCCAAACAGGTTAAACCAATTGTTTGATTGCACTGCTTCTGTTGGTAGAGAATCAATATTTGGTGCAGACAAGTGTTTTAGATCCCAGACCATGTGGTGGGACCGGAACACCCACAAAAATGGCAGTGTGGGGTCACCTTAAAGCTCAATTAGTTATCTCTTGATTTCTTCTTGAAAACCAGGCATTGGGTCTGCAACTTGGGTTTGGCCGTTTGGGTTGAACCCGATTGACCTAATCCAAGTTTGGGTCGTGTTGTCAAGGTCCTCGGGCCAGGTTTGGGTTGGAAAAAACACAACCTGATTTGAAATCAGGTTGGATTCGGGTTGAGCAAATTCGGGCTGGGTTAGATCAGGTTGGGTGCTATCACATATATCGGGGTAGGGTGGGGCCGGGTCGGGTTGGGTTGAGTGGAGAGGAATTCAGGTTGGGTTTGGATTGGGCACCTTGGATGAATTCGGGTTAAGTTGGGTTGTGGGTTTGGTCCTCTTGAGATCCAACCTGCCCAAGTTGCACCCCTACCAGAAACTGTCAACTACTAGTAGCAGGTTAGCTGTTAATTCTCCATTTTATTTTATTTTATTTCTAGATGAAGGCATGAAGCAAATTTCCGAACTAAATTAGGCAAATTGGCCCCAAAAATGGGTCGAGATCCGGTCCGGGTTTTAAAATATTGGTGCAGATTTACGAGCATATTTATTAATCGTTGATATGTTATTATCTGAATAATAGATGCTTTAGCTCCCTACACGCTCCAGTCAATGCCAATGTGGCACAGGTGTGCTTGACCCAGATCTTATATCAGGTGGACCCCTTAGCTGCCCCAGTGACAACAATCAGACTGGTTCACTCAATGGGTGGGGCACAGTGTTGGAGACGAATGGACAGTTAAGAAAGAGTTGTCCAAAGGTTCATCTTCATTGCACACATGTCAGGTAATCTGATCATCAAGTGGCCTCACATGTACAAAATAATAGAAGGTTAAGAGACTGAACACAGGTCCACTTACAACATATGTATGTTGCCCACCAGTGGGGATGGCTGCCTTGCTCTTGATGCAGTCCATCTTAATGGAGGGTCCACCAGATGAGTGGCGTGGATCTTGCTTGCATGACATTTGTGAGATACCAAATGGTTGGAACGCGGATCGTGTCTAGTGAGGTGCCGGACGCACCCTGTCCAGCGCCAATGAAAAACTGCCATGTGTGCATAGGATAACCCAACTTATAAAGCAAAAATGGCAATCTTGATTCCTTGCTCAGGTGTTTGCTATAGTTATAAAACTCAGCAGTTCGACTTGAAACTTATCTGAGTCGACTCGATGAGATTTCAAGCCAAGTATCTAGAAAACTCAGTCACAAGCATGACCTAGTGTCAAGCATGAGGTGTTTATCATAGTTATAAATTAGATGGCAATTGATATCCTTTTAGCCGATCGCCCGACACATCAACCCGAGAAAATTGGATTCGAATATTGGTTTTTTTTACCCGATTCAACCAGGTTACCTGATTACCCGACTTGCAAGTGGGCTGCATACATATATTACCATCACCATATCCAATTACCTGATCACCCAAGGGAATTTTTACAATGTACATAAATAATAAACATGTTTAACCATTGCTAGACATCTATTGGATTGTTAAAATGAAAAATATCAAACAGTTTTAATTTAACATGTTCTTGTTCTTGGTCTTGTTACTGTCTTATAGGAGCTATGATCTTTTAATCACGCTACCCTTTGAATCTTGGATATGAATATGTGCCATTAAAATTCATTTTTTTATTTTCTGAATTCATCCTCATTCACAATCATCCGTTGAACAAATGTTCTTATGATGGTTCTTGTAGCATAGAATCGAGATAGCATTTCAGATCATCATTATCAAAGATGCAACTCGGGGTGAAACCTACCTCTACCTCGTTACCTCGATGGCTGCTGTATCCTATAAAAATTCAAAACCTGTTAATCAAGGTGAGGATTTACATGAAACAAGGGTATGTGTGAGTGTGGTCAACCTGTTCATTAGTTCCCAGTGCATGGGGCCCACCTTTACGTGTTAGTGCAATCAGACCCTTTTATTACATGAAACCCTTTGTGTGAGGCCTATACTCCAATTTTCAACCAAATCCATAACTATAGTCTAAAACTTGGTGACTCGACTAGAAACTCAATCAAGTCAACTGGAATTGATGAAATTTCAAGTCGAATTTTCTAGAGGACTCGGGATCAAACATGACCTCGTCTAAAGATGAGAAGACTCCTTGAACCAAATCAAAATTTGGCTGACTTGATATGACTTTACATAACTTGAACTAAATCATTCATCGGGTCAACTGCCTTTTGGGCATAACAGGAGGCTAGTGAGATTTGAACTCACAACCTCACCTCTGCAAGAGGACATTATTAGTTAACAACACACCATTAACATAGTATGGGTTTTATTTTAGCTTTTTAAAAAAAATAAAAAAATTTAATACTCTTTTAAGTCTGCATTCCACTTCAAACACTGATTATTTATATATTGAACTATTTAGACGAGTCAACTTAAGACTCAGTCAAATCTTCGAATTGACCCAACCCGACTGGAGTTGAGTTTTCAGGTTATTAATCTATGACTTTTACACATTATTTCTCAGCTCTAATGATTTAATCCTCTCTTCACTATTTGATTTTAAAGAACAAATTGCGCCTTTAACAAGAATTTGTTGCATATTTTCATGCATGTACTCACTAAATACGATAGATCGATGAGTTGTTGAGAGACAGATATTGGTGATGAATGATGTGGTCACAAAGGTATAAGAATGTTTTCTCTTTTTCTTGTGTATTTTGTTTTCCTATGATATTTTATTGTTTCTATTAACTTCATTGTTAAAAAAAGAAGAAGAAGAAGAAGAAGAAGAAGAAGGGCTTTTTGTCTATTGTTTTTCATTTTACAGTAACATGTAGCTGTGTTGACATTAATATAGAACTATAAATCCAAATAGACATACAAAACTTGAATTCTCAGATACCAAGTCAAGCTCAGGTATTGGCAGCTATCAATTTTCTAACAAGAAGGGTCACATTTTACCAGTATATATTTATTAACATATTGCATGGCCAATTAATCGAGGCCATCCATCTTTCGTGACCCACTTAAGATGGATGACTGAATAAAACATGAAACACAGACGTGGACTTGTTTTCTTTTTGAACTACCCATTTTAAAACTGCTCGTTAGACATACGATAGGATTGCCTAGTTGACATAATATTTGCATGGCTGTCCATCAACTATGGGGTTTCCAAATGGACAGACCAGATGATCTGTCCATTCTTCCACATGGTCCCGGTCCGGCCCATTTTCACCTATATGTTTGAGTTGTACTAACCATTGATTAATGGTCTGAATAGCCTGATAAAAGTGGTTCTTACACATGGAGATGGCTATCTTTTCCACATGAACATGCTACATGGAGTGCAAATATTACCAATACTGATGGAGAGAGAACCATCAAGAGTTTAGAAATAGAAAGAACCCAACATTCTATTCAGCCCAAATGGGCAATCATCCAAAAACCTCTTAATTCAAGTCAGTGTTTTAAATAGCGAATAGCTTGCGGCATAGCTTCACCCCTTTGAAGCGTAAGGTGTAAGCTACATAGCATGTGGTGTAAGCTGCACGCAACTTCAAGGTGCTTGATAGCACCAATGTCAACAAAATGCAACCGAAAGTAATAGAAATGGCAATGATTAAGTATATAGGTAAAGAAAGAGCAATGAAATTGATTTAGTATTGTTATTTATATTATTTTACTAAAAGCATTAAAATGGTTAATTGATTTTTATTGGAAATGAAAAAATGTAACAAATCGTTGAAAACCTTATATGAGCTACATAGCATGTAGTGTAGTCTACGTAGCATTTAGCATATGTAAATTACAATGTAGCATAGGCCACATGTGATTAAAGCTATTTTCATGAGCTACATAGCGTTAAGGCTATGCTACGCTAGGTAGCATAAGCTACATGCTACATAGCGTAGCTATTTAAAAAACCGATTCAAGTATTAAGAAAGAAGTCAACATCCTATTCAGCCTGGTTAGTCCGATTTGTCAGCATCTTGCTTTCATGGTTGGGCAACCGTTGTTTTGAATGGGTTAGATGTCACAAATACAAGGCATTGGACCCACCACTTGAATTAGGAGGTTTTTGGATGATTTGTCCATTGTTTTCTATTGTTTCCTATGGTGTAACTCACCTGATGATTGTATATATATATTATATATATATATATATATATATATATATATATATATATATATAGGCTTAGTTTTTTTTCGGAAATCCTGTCATGTCATCATGGTAAGGCTTACTTGATGAGCGAATTGTGTGAAAACAAGATGGTGGACCCTACCATAGAAAACAGCAGACAACTACCCAAAAGCCTCCAATTCCTGTGGTGGCCCACATGATGGTCGGATCAGCCTAATTTTTTAGGGTTGCCAATTTCATTTTTTACAGACCCTTCCGAGGGGGATGCCATGAAATCATCATGGTGGTCCCACGATTAATCATTGTAGAATGAGCTAATTCTACAAATATTGCAGAGGATCCCGAGAGGAGGGAATTTTGCATGGAGTCAGTTTAGCCACTTTGGTGGAGACTTTATATTACATCGTGGCCGCCCATTGATTCTCACATGATCAGAGCCATCCATGTTATCAATTGTTTGCAAACTAGGATCTAATAAGATACCTATGTGGAATGGATGATTGTCACCACTAATATCTCTAGATTGACATAGAACCATGGGAAAAAAAAAAAAAAAAAAAACAAACAAACAAACAAAGAAACAATGGCTTGAATCGAAACTCTAAAAATCAATGATTTCATCAACTGCTTGTGATTATAAGCTATTGTTGAGGAAATGGACAGTTCAAATCATGGGACCATCTCAGAAAGTGTGACCCATTGGGTGCTGGATCCTATGCTAGGAGAAATGCAGAATAAGCTAGCCATATGTTACATTGCCCACCTGCCTTTTCAGCAAGGAGGTCGGTTGCTCTGGAACTACGAGTCCTCCGGTAGTAGGGGAAAGTCCAACACTAGCAGGGTTGTGTCCACTGCCCACTTCTAACCATTGGTGTCAAATGGTTAGTATTTTAAATGGCCAAATTACTATTTAATGTGTTTAGGTCAATCCACACCGTTCAAATTGTGGACCCCATAATGCATGTTTGGTAGCCTAAAAATCACGCAATCAGGTTATCTGATATTTCTGACCCTATGGTTTTTTTTTTTTTTTTTTTTTTCAACAATTATCATCGAATAAAATTTTGAAGTTTTTAAATAAATTCTGAGCACTGCTAATTTTATTATTTCTTAAAAACACAGTAAAAAACAAGTTACGAAGTTCATCATTAATTTATGATATGTTTTTTTTTAATTTTTTTTTTTTTTTTAATGATGACAAGGTGTCCCTATCCATTTAAGGCGAGATTATTCTCTGCAAATGCATGCAATCACACACCAATCATGTGCATCGGGTAATCCACGGGGAGGGAGCAAACCCACGACTAAAGCCATTAGTCCAAACGGTGACAGGTATGATATGGTAATTTGTGCCATCCAATCATGAAATAGCGCTATACACACGGGTCCGCACCATATGCCAAATATGCAATATCATCGTAGTAGTAATCATCATAAAATAGCCACACTAATAGTACCCTATTATCCACAGAATGCTATGAAGCACACCAAATGGAGAGAGAGAGAGAGAGAGAGGTGTCTATAGAAAATACATAGTGAGAGATGATCATTAAATAGACAAAATACATAGTGAGAGATGATCATTAAAGGTATTTAAAAGGATGTGTAAAATACTCAATGAAATCATCATTCATCTCTTCATTCGACAAATTGAAATCAAAATCTTCATAATCTTCATATTTTCTCTTCTTCCGTGGGCTTAGACTTGTGTTATGCAAAAGCAGGGGATGAATAATCTCTGAATATGTGTCACGGTATTTAGCAACTGTGTAGTGCACATCAAAGTAGTCATACACATTACATCCACTGTATCGGATAGCGGCAACAGCATGTTCGCAAGGGTGCCCATGGACTTGCCAGTGATTACATGAGCATGTTCGCTGTTCAAGATCCACCTTCACTACATCTGGACCGGTCGCATAACAAACCTCGAACACTGCTGCATTACGAGACACTGAAAAATGCACTGAACACGTCTCTACTGTGGGAATAACATTTTCCATTCCAGGAACCAAGATTGTCTCCCAGTTCAAACTATTTTGAAACCTTTCTTTGAATGTATCTATCATATAATGGTGGAAGTGTACCAACACAGAAGTGATAGGCAGGTTTCTCCATCTCTCCAACTTACCCATCCAACTGACCATGAGGTCTAATTCATAAGTATCACCAACATAATGCTTCTCTTCAAAGTGAGATGTGGCCCAGTACTTGGGATTAATATCCTTCACAAAATCCCATTCTTCTTTAAACTTATCATGAATTTGACACATGAAAGCATCGAATTCAGAACGAACCTTTGTATAAGTTGCACTCTGAAAAAGCACCCTAAAATCTGAGCATTTGTACTTATGCCCAATTTCTCTAAGGAGCTTCCCCTGAGAGTATCGAAGAGATGCGTGTGGAAAAATACTGGTAAGCACCTCAAGAATCCCTTCCTGTCTACTTAATATAAGTGTTAATTTAGGTATCCATCCTAGGACTTGAGCCAACTCACCACAGAACCATTTCCAACTCACTATGTTGTTTGATTCAACGAATGCAAATGAGACTGGGAACCCATCATTTTCTGCATCAAACGCCATGGCAAAGAGCCATGAACCTGTGCATTTTCCTTCTATCTTTACATGATCAAGCATCACAAGTGGTCGGCATGCTTGCCGGAAACTGCAAATGGCAGCCTTATATGCAACAAAAAGCCTCAAGGAGTTGTCTGATGAACTGCTAAGCTTTGCCGTGCTTCCTGGATTTGTTGTCTCGATTTCTTTACAAAGCATCTTGACAGCTGGGACAGATTGTTTTGGGACGGATTGTTCAGAGTGTATCTCTTTTAGCGCAAGCTCTTTACCCCTCCAAGCTTTGTCATAGCTTACTTTGATCCCATATTCTTGACTAATCTCATCGACAATATCTTTGGGTGTACATCGCAAATTTTTTAGAAGTCGGTCCTTGACTAAACCAGAAATCCATTTCCTATTGGCTTGTCGATGCGTTGTTGTGATTGACATTGTTGAATCATTTGCAGCTTTACAAGTATGGTTACCCTTCAAGGATTTTATCTTGTATGTAGGCTTGTCAGGAAGCTTACATGCATTTATGCGCCATGAGCAACCATTGTTAATGCATTTCGCCTGAAAACGGCCATTGCCTGACCTGGTTCGCTTGTATTCGAAATGTGAACGTATGCTGTACTCCCTTAAAGCCTTGTGGAAAGCATTTGCATCTGCAAATTCTTGGCCATCTTTTAAAGCCAATATCATTTTCGGCATCTCATTTACAACCATCCCACAAGGCGGTTCTTGATTTTTCATCAACAAGCCATCCATTTCATGCAACTCATTTGATGCCTTTGGAACATCATTGTTATTAGAATTAGTATTATGTGATAAAGGTGTCAGTGTTTCATTGCTTTCATGTAATTCCTTCCCCAATGCTTGATTATCTCCATTATCGTCATTCTGCAATAGATTACTGAAGAAACAAAGACAAACAAGAGAGAAAGAATCAGTAAACTACATAACTGTGAACACAAACAAATAGTAGTGAAGTACCTGTGAATCGTATTGGGGATTGAAAGGTTTTGGGCACAAAAAACAAAGAGCTGAATAGGCTCGCTGCTTTGAGGAAATGCTTCTATCATATTTGATACATCGTTGTCATTTTCAATCGACACAAGTGAATCCAAATCTAGACTAGGATATTTGTACTCGATGCTGCTAATGTCGTTCGACTTACAAATCCCACACACTTCAGATAAAAGCTTGAGGTAATTGATCGCTCGATCAACATAAACAATGCGGTTTTTGCCTCCCTTGTAATAAACCTGGTTAGATTCCCAAATGAGGTCACCCCCAAATCTACAGAGTACCGGCACCTTGTTCGTAGACATTATTTGCTTATTTTATAAGGAACTGAACACCTGTAACAAGAAAACTGTTATGAAGAAGAAGCTCAAGAACAGTTTTAACATTTATGTTTGGAAAAGAAAAGATCTAGGTTCTTGTCTCCTCGTTATCCTTTTAATCTAACATCAGTTTCAATGTAATTATATCATAGAAGCATGATTTGATTTTCAATAACATGGACCTCCTGCACCTGAACGCGAACCAACCATGCTCCAAAAATTTCCCAGACTAGAAAATCATAGTATCTTTAGCTGTTTTCCTCCTTAGTGTAGGTGGTTGCCGCTTTCTTTTCGCAAGATTGTTTATTTGCAGGCCAAAGTTAGAATTGTCCCATCCTGAAGATATTTGGGGCGTGGTCCAAGCATAGTTGGCCAAAAGCAGTCTTAATCAGAATCATGGCCCCACTCGTACAATTAAATGGCTCCAAGTTACTTCACATCGGCTTGTTCCGAGCACATCTTGTTATGATCCCAATGGTTCAATAGCATATCTTGATGCATGCCATCTGGCTTGGGGCTTTAGGCGTATTGATTAGGTTCTTAACAATTGATATCAAAGCTAGCACCACGTCTTGTGTTCGAGTCATGGAAGGGGTAACCTATGGTGGGCCTTGTAGAAGAACAACGGTCTGGATCATTAATCATGGGGCCACTTTTACAATTGAATGAGCAAGAATGCTGTATACACGTCCTTCTATAAAGGATCCATAACACCAAAAACCGCATAATTCAAATACACAAGGGGATAAATTAGATCTGGATTAGAATGTCTTGGATCTAGTTCCAATATTCAGAGAACCACGCCAAAACAGATTTTTTTTAAATAAAAAAAAAAAACCACACCTGTGCAAGTGTCCTACTAAATGTGAATAACACAAGAAAGTAGGGCTGAGGTGAGGCTTGGGACGTGATGCTTGAACCGTAGTTCTTATACATGGTTATTAAGTTGGATATGAAAACTTATAGTGTTGATGCTTCAGAGGAGAAAAGTTGATGGGTAAAGATTCTTCGGTGATTTATTTATTTATTTATTTATAAATACATGTCTTGATCCCTTCACCTATATTTGAGGAAAAATCCTAGTTCTATTGAGAGGTTCTCCTAAGAGTATAAGGTGTAGAAGACCAAGCATCAATCTCGGCAACATTGTGATATCGGGAATATCTTCCCAATTAGGTATGCCTTTATAATTACAGTGTAGAACCTCCATTATTCACAGACCACAGTTATTCTGCTTTTCAAGTAACAATCTCTTCCAATAAGTGTTTTATAAGTGGAGTTTAATATATATATATATATATATAAACTACCTAATTAGTATAGAATTTACATTCTAAGTATCTTTTATTCGGATGGGGTTCAATAAATTGCTTCATTAATCTATATAGTTATCATCCCACTACCTTACGTTAAGCTTTGTTAATGACCTTCCATTATAAAGTGTAACACCTACCACACAATCAAATGGGTGCAGCTCAGGTAAGCTCCATTGTGATGTTTATGTAAAATCCACCCTGACCCCCCGATGCCAAAATTGAGCTCAATCCATAATTCATATATAGACCAAACAATTGGAAACAATGCACATGGCAATGCTCATCCTTTAAATTGTTAATGACCTTCCATTATTAGTCAAATTTATTAATGCAAGAAGAGGAAAAAAAAAAAACACACAAGAAAGTAGGGCCAAGGTGGGGCTTGGGACGTGATGAACCATGGTTTCTATACATGGTTATTAAGCCAGATATGAAAATTTACAATGTGCATACTTAAGAGGGGAGAAGCATGATGGGTAAGATTCTTCGGTGATTTTTTCTATAAACACATGTCTTGATTCTCTCACCTACATTCAAAGGGTAAACCCTAGTTCTATTGAAAGGTTCTCCTAAGAGTGTAAGATATGGAAGACTAAGCATCAATCTCGGCAACATTGTGGCATCGGGAATGTCTTCCCAATCGTATGCCTTTATAATTACAACATAGAATCTCTATTATTCATGTGTAGATGATCCGGTTATTCCGCTATTCAAATTACAATATCTTCTAATAAGTGTTTTATAAATGGAGTTTAATATATATATAAAAAAACTACCTAATTAGTATAGAATTTACATTCTAAGTACCTTTTTTCATATGGGGTTCAATAATCTGCCTCATTAATATATATAGTTATCCTTCTGTTAAGCTTTGTTAATGACCTTCCATTATAAAGTGTAACACTTACCACACAATCAAATGGTTGTAGCTCAGGTAGGCTCCATTGTGATGTTTATGTAAAATCCACCCAGACCACCCTGCTTCACCTCATGTTAGGCTCAACTCCCAAAACTAAAGCACAATACATAATTCATATATAGACCAAATAATTGGAAACAGTGCACATGGCAATGCTCACCCTTTAAATTGTTTCCCTTGGTGTGACCCGCTTAAATTATGGATGGAGGCATAATTGTTTTTTTTTTTTTAATGACATCTTATGGTTGGAGGAGATTTTATAAAATAATCACAGTAGGCCATGTAAAAATTAAATGTGGACATCTCTCCTAACCATTTTCTTTGGTGTGGCTCACTGGAATCATAAGTTAACCTGATTTTTTTGCCCTGACCCTAACATGGAATAACACATCTAATGGTTGGAGTAGATTTTACATGGACATCAAGGTGTTCCCCACCAAAAATCAATGGCGCGGCTTCCCTCTGTTAAAAAAATATTTAAGAAAAAAAATGGAATTTCAACTTAATTTTTCTGGGTCTGCCATGATGAGTATGTAAGATTTACTCTAACCATTAGACATGTAATCCTACCTGAAGCCCCTAAAAAAATAGGCCCATTCGTGATTGGGATGAGCTACACCAAGAGAAATAATTTGAAGGGTGAGGATTGCCCAGTACACTGTTTCTAAATACATAGCCTACCTAAATCACCGATGGAGTCAAGTTTAAGTTCCTAAGCCTAATGGGGCGAATCATGTGGTAGTTAGTTAGGGTGGATTTCACATAAACGTCGTGGGGAGGCCCACCGGAGCGAGCAACCCCTTTGAGAAGGAAGTCTGATTGAGTCTTGCCCTACTCTGACCATAATTCCTTCGGATAGGGCTTTGCAGGGCCCACTGTGATGTAGGGGTTTTATCCATGCCGTCCATCCTTTTTGAAAGATCATTTTAGGATATTAATGTAAAAATGAGGCAGATCCAAGGCTCAAGTGGACCACAGAGGGGAGATTGAACGATCACCATTAAAAACTTTTTGGGAGCCATAGAAGTTTTGGATCAAGCTGATATTTGCAATTTCCCTTTATCCAGGTCTAGGTGACCTTATGAACAGGTTGGATAACAAATAAACAACAAGGTGGGCCCTATGAAGGTTTCAACGGTGGTTATCATTGTCACCGCTGCTTCCTGTGGTGTGGTCCATTTGAGTATTGAATCTACTTCATTTTTTTTTACTGATAAACTAAAATAATCAGGAAAATTGGATGAACGATGAGGATAAAACCCATAAATCATGGTGGACCCCAAAGAGCTCCTGCCTGGACTGATTTGTCAATCAGGTAGCATGAAAACATTTTAAAAAAGGTATCCGTATGTAAATCCTATATTAACTAGGTATTTTTATGAAAAGTTCCCCAGAAACGAACAAAGATGAAACACCAAATCAATCTCTATCATATCATGTTCATACCCTCAATTGAAAGAAGAAAAAAATGAAAAGAGAAGAAAGAAACATCAGTACCTTTTGCCTTTTCCGGTCTAAATAGAACCCTTTGGATAGACCAAAGACCGTTTTTTGAGAGGAAGGATCTTGAATTATATGATCTGAAATCTTTCAGACCTTAGTTCCAAGATGGGGTATTGATTATGAGATATTAGTCCCATTATAAAAGTCTCCCATATTGAAAGCTGGTTGAGTCGGTGGTCATCGGAATAAAATAAAGCCATTGTCTCTTTTCAACCAAACAATGGTTTAGTATTATACATCCAGGATCTTTCAATTTGGGTAACCTTTGGTGGATGAGTTGTCTATGGTGAGTCCCACCATATGAACGGTTTGGATCATTAGCCCTACTTGCACAAATTAAATTCACAAAAAGTGTCTACTTTGCTTAAGGAGCACGTTTTGGACCTACAAAACCAAATGCATTGACGAGCACCGACGCTCCTCGAGCTCCTGAGTTGTACGTGTTGTACGAACGGTTCAAAGGAGATCAAAGTTACATGGCACACAGTGATGTATTTATTATATCTACACCGTTCATCTACTTTTAGAGATCATTTAGAGCATTGCCCAAAAAATGAATCATATCCAAAGATCATCTCGACCAAGCAGGGAGATAATGATTTTCACCCTTAAACAATTCGTAGGGCCCACCATAACGTTTATTTTTCATCCAATATGTTCATAAGGTCACAAAGATTTGAATGAAGAGGAAAAACAAATTTCATATTGATCCAAAACTTCTGTGACCCCAAAAAGGGTTTCAATGGTAGACGTTCAATCCCTCATTGCTTTTTGTAGTGTGGTCCACTGAATAGTTAGATCTGTCTTATTTTTGGTCTCAAGCCTTAAGATGAGCTCTCGCCAAAGATGGATGGACGGTTTGGATATAACACATATCTCATGATCAGACCCAAAGAACTTGCTGAGGTCAATAGAGCATCTATATAGCCGAATCCGCTTCCCTTAATGGGGAGGAAGACCCCCATTTGATATTTTTCTTGGCAATTGATTGGATGGCTTGGATCATTCGAATAGATTAATCAAAACCGCAGGCGGAGCTTCTGTGATGGATGGAATTGGTCAAATGAGCAGCTCATTTCCTACCTAATCGGTATAGACGGTGTTGATCTCTATGTAGATTATTTGTGGGCAACCATTAGTGAGTGGTCTAACTTACTTTTTTCTCTTGATTTTTTTCCTTAAACTTTTATTATGGCCCTTCAAAGCCTTTTGCAGGAACTTGGGTCCCACCACGATGCTTGGTCTTCAAGAAGCATGACCTCCTGTGATGAACCATGCCCCAAAAATTCCCTAAACTAAAAAATCCTAGTAATCCACTCTTCAGCTGTTAGTGGTCACGTAATTTTCTCATGACGGTTAATTTGCAGGCCGCCTATTGAAAACTAGAATTGTCTCATCCCCATATCCTTGATTAAAAAACCCCTGGATTTGAAATCCTCTTGTTGTGTCTACATCCTCGATTGAGAATCAACTTTAATCCAAAAGTAGCTATTCATGATATATTTCCGGGGGCGGGGGGATTTAATTACTAAATCAACTTTAATATCTCTAATTAGTGAACTTATGTAATTTTTGACACAATGGTTGTAATAAGCCCACTGAAATATATATTTTGCCAAAAAATTGATGAAATTTCAAGTCTCCGATGGGCCACAAGCACGAGATCATGTCTGAGTGACTAACCAATGATTTTTAACCATTGATTTACATGGACAATGTTTGGACGGTGCTGATCATCGTATTAAAGTAATTATAGTGATGCAATTTATAATCTAATTATTGTAAGATATCATTAGTGGGTTATGTGTCCAACAGATTAATAGTCTAGTGATACACATGTTACACATGCAACTATGGGAATGATTTTAGATGCAATCCAAGGTCTCACCTTGGATTTCAAACCCCTTCGGGGATTTGAAACACCCAATTACTTTATGGTGCCAAACAACCTAGGGGATTCGAAATCCCCCCAAATCCATGGGGCCAAACGACCTCTAAAATCATGGGCCTCACTTATGCAATGAAAGGGTTTCAAGTTGTATCACATCCTCTTGTTCTGAGCCCCTCTTTTAAGATTCATGTAGGTTAACTCGATGTGTTCCATCAGTCTTGGGGCTTTTGACGCATTAGTTAAGCTCTTGACCATTGTTTCCTAGCGTACCCAAACCCAGCCAAACGTGATATAGACCGAGTTCAGGTCCAGGTACTATCTTTTGATGACCCAGACCCAAACTTGATCAGATTCAAGTGCCTCTTGGGTTTTAGGACTGGCTTACAAATCGGGATCATCAACTCAGGGGCCACAGTCATCCAATTGAAACTTTAGGGCAAGGGCCATCAACTGTGGGGCCCATCGAAGAACGGTCTAGATCATCAACCATGAGGACACTTTTACAATTGAATAAACAAAGATGATATATAAAATGGGTCAAATGTGGAATGTGCCCATTAAAAATTTTGATTTTTCCAAGCCCTAACTTGGCCTATTGACAGTCCTATGAAAAAGGGTAACCAATGCCAATAGCTGTTTTATAAAAAGGAATTTTACAAAAAAGAAGAAGAAAAAATTACTTAATTAATATAGAATTTACGTTCCCGTATTTTTTCCAGTAAGGTTTTTAATAAGTTATCTATGTAATTATCATCCAACCATCTTCCATTACGCTTTCTTAACAACCTTCGTCATGCTTTCTTAATGCCTGTCATGTGACCAAATCAGTTGTAGGTCGGTTAGTTTCCATTATGAAGTTTATGTTCACCTTAATCACCAGGTGCTTTACCTCATAATTGGAAACAATGTATAAGGCAACGCTCACCCTTCAAACTGTTTCTCTTGGTGTGAACCACTTCAATTATGGATGGGCTTATTTTTGGGGCCAAGCCTTTTTAAAAACATTTCATGGAGTGGATTTTATAAAATTATGAGGTCAACCTGATTTTTGGCTCTAGGTGTCATGTAGGATTACACATCTAATGAACAAGTGAATTTTATATAATTATCATCCAACCATCTTCCATTACGGTTTCATAACAACCTTCACCATGCTTTCTTAATGCTTGTCATGCAACCAAATCGCTTGCGGCTCTGTTAGTTCCATTATGATGTTTATGTTCACCTTAATCACTAGGTGCTTTACCCCATGTTAACTCTAGTCCCAAAAATCAGCTCATTGTAAAAATCATATGGACTAAACAATTGGAAATAATGTACAAGGCAATGCTCACCCTTCAAACTATTTCTCTTGGTGTGAACCACTTGAATTATGGATGGGCTTACTTTTGGGGCCAAGCCTTTCTAAAAACATTTTATGGCATCTTTTGGTTGGAGTGGATTTTATAAAATCACCATGGTGGCCCTATAAAAATCACAGGTGGATCTAAACCAGGTTGTTTTCTCTAGTGTGGCCCACCAAAATTATAGGTCAACCTGATTTTTGGCCTTAGGCGTAATGTGGGATTACACATCTAATGAATCAAGTGAATTTTACATGCACACCGCATCACCGAAGGACCCCTAAAAAAATCAAGGGAAGGCTTCCCTTGCCCTTACTTTTTCTCAACCACTGAGATGGGTACATGAGATCCACTTTTACTATTACATATTTAATCTCACTTTAGGCCTGGAGTAACAAAAAATAAATTAGGTTGACCTGAGATTTAGGTAGGCCACAATATAGGAAACAATTGACACAAGACATTTGCCCTTTATTTCGTAGGGCTCATCCTGAAGATTATATGAAATCTATTTCAACCATTAGATACCCCACCAAAATTTAGACATGTGGCCCAAAAATAGGCCCATCCGCCAATCAGTAAGCTATATGAAGGGAAATATTTTGGAGGGCAAATGTTGCCTTATACACTATTTCTAATTGTGTGGCTCACTTGAATCACAGATAGGTTGAGTTTCAAATACTCAGCCTAAAATGAGGTGAAGTAGCTAATAGCGGGAGTGGATTTCATATAATCATCATGGTGGGGCCTACCTGAGGGGAACCCTATTAAGAAATATAAGAGTGAGCTAAATGAAGGTACCGGGATCATAATTACTCAATTCAACGGGGTAGCTTATGAAAATCCTTTTTAATGAAGACCTAATGTGAAGCCAATCTCTATCATATCATATTTATAAACTCAATTGAGAGGATAGGATTGATTCAAATTTACCCTTTGCCAGGTACAATGATCAGGGTCGAATATTGCATATCAGACCCCAGTAATTACTTGATTTTACATACATGATAATATTTAATGCCAGATTTTACTCGTGTTTTTGTTACAGGAGGAAATTAGGAGCGTGTATAGCAAAATGATGTTAAAAGCATAGATTTGACGCTCCAAAATTACCAGAGCACGAGATGTACTCCGGAAAACCAATGGTGAAGAATATACACGCCTGGGATATGAGGAGAGCACGATAAAGAGGCCTGAAATTGGTGCAAAATGCAAGATCACATATTTCCCGCCATCCGATCAACTCGAAACTTTATACAGGGGATTATGGACATAAATTAACCGTACATTTAAAATTTCAGCCATTAGATCACTGTATAAGTGGGCCAACGGATAGATCAGCCCATTAATTCCTTAAGTGGGGCCCACATGGTCTCTGGATTTGCCTCAAATTGGTTCTCAACGCATTATATGCCAAGACAAAACAGATGGTCGGGTTGGATTCCTTAGAAGCATTGTAGTGGATCCCACATGTACAGCGTGTGTACAGAGAGTACACACGCCCGCGCCGCACCGGATCACCCAGCCCGTTCAAAGACGGTTTGACCGACCACCTTCAGCGAAAAACGGAAATTTCCGTTTTTTCACAGCGTCCATGAAACGGATGCCCTGTCCGCAGTTGTGGGCCCCACATACTGCCGAAACGGACAATCCAAACCGTCCACCAGAATCCCAGCATCGCCATTTCTAACGTGTAGGTGACCGAATTTTAAAAGAAAGCGTTTACGGAAATCTATCCGTTCAAAAGCAGGTTGAACGGCAGAGACAGATAATAGGTGGGCCTCATAAACAGAAGGCGAAAATTACATATTCTCCACCGAAATTTCCTCCTCCATCCAATGAACGGAGCGGATTTCTAAGATACCAAGTACACGGGCCCCACCAGCGTCACAGCGGAAGGTTTTCGCAGCCTCTGTTACAGCGTCCGAAACCGACCAGGTTTTGGGGCTGTGGTGTGGTCTCGACGTTGATCTGATTGAAGATCTGCTCCGTCCATCGTATAGGCCGGCCAAAAACGTCCCAGGAGACGTTGATTTCACGGACGACATACAAGGAAAATGCGTTTTTGGAAGTCCCGAATTCGGCTGCGTAAAAGAATCCGCGAACGGAAGTATTACAGGACTTTCCGAAACTGGCTCCTAGGTTTCTATAAGAGAGAGAGAACGGGAGAAAAAGGGATTAACGGATAGCTGGGAGCAGGAATCGAAAGCACGGAGGAGTGGGAGATAACAGATCCAGAGCTTGGAAAGAAAAGAGAAGGAAGAAAGAAAGAAAAGAAGCAGAGAGGAGGAAAGATAGGCCAGATGTTTCTATCACTTATGTTTTATTTTTCTTTCTTCCTAACCAATTCTATGGATTGCTAAATCCCTTGTCTAGGGCTGAGATGAAGCCCTTAATTTGATTGGCTCTTGTTAATGTGTTGAACTCATCTTAACTAGATTGAATTGTTTCTTTCTCTAAGTGTGTTTGATTGATTCAAAATTCTATACTTCTCCATTTATGAGCTTGATCAGAGTCTATGAATGGATGTGGTCTGGATGCTTATTCTAGGTGCTTGTATCTGATCATGAACAGGTTCCTGTAGAGGAAGAAACGGGGTGCTTTACTGAACTGCATATTCCATATGCCCGATTTGGACATGGGATATGTTATTCATGGCATTGCTTAAAGGAATTAGACAATCTGTATGTCCAATTAAGGACACAGATTGTGCTTTCTCTAGATAAGTGGATCAATCTAATTTAAGATGAATTAACAGACAAAACAAGGGTTAGGATAATTAGGGGTGGATTCGAAAGTCCTAGTTCTCTTTCTCTGATTAAATTTTCTTCCCTATTCTCAATAGTTATTTTCCATAAATTTGTGTTAGCAATTTGATCCTTTATTTGTTGAATTAGTTAAGGAGAATCGTAAATTTGAATTGTGACGACCAGTCCCTGTGGATTCGACCTCGGTCTTACCGAGTTTATTACTACACCACAACCCTATACTTGGGGAGTGAACAAGTTTTTGGCGCCGTTGCCGGGGATTGTTTCGATCCAAATTGGATTTAAGATTCTCTCTTATCATAATTCATAGTCTTAGGATTTTACTAATTTTAGATTAGAGTTTTTGTTTAGAAACTAACCTGTTTCCTATTTTGTAGGGTCCTGAAATAAACTTCTAATTTGGTAACCCCTTTCTAAATTCTTTATTTTTTTCTAATTTCTATTTTTAGAATTAGGATTTTACTTTTTAGGAATTTTTTTTAATTCTAGAATTTCTTTTTTTAATTTTTTTTTATTTATTTTCTATTTTTAGATTTAGATTCTTCTTTTAACTAACTTTCTATTTTTAGAAATTTCTTTTTAGAAACCTACTTAGCTTTTTATTTTTAGTAACTTTCTAATTCTAGGATTTCTTTCCTTTTTAGAAACTAACTCTTCTTTTTTGTTCTTTAGGAAGTTTCTAATTTTAGATTTTCTGTTTAGAAACTAACTTGTTTTATTTTCTTTTGCAGGATTCTAACATAGATCTCCAAATTGGTAACATCTTTCTAAATTCTTCAGTCTTCTCTACTTTTTATTTTGAGAATTAGGTTTTTGAGGAATTTTTTATTTTCTAACTTTGGATTTAGAAACTTTCTATTTTCTAGTTTTAGAAACTTTCTTTTTCAGAAATTAACCGTTGCTTAGGATTTTTCTATCATTATTTTAGGAAACTTAATTTATTTTTGTTTTTATTTACAGGAATTGGGGAAGGAAGCTACTAAGTGAAGGAGGAGCTTCTTAATCTTCTGACATCAATCATCTCCTTTCCTGGGTTCTTTCTTCCCATTCTTGTTGACATAGTTTTAACTTGTTTTAGAATCTCATAGTTTCTAGTTCTAGTTTTATTTCTCTTAGGTTGCTTTTTAGTTTAGTTTCCTTTCTTACATTGCAATAACATAGTTTATGCTAGGACGTAGATCTCTGATATAGAACTAGCACCTTTTGATCCTGAAATAGAAAGAACTTTTCGTAAAAGATTTAGAAACATCCTATTTGAAATGGCAGAAGAGAATGGAACTAAAGCTCTTAGAGATTATTCAGCTCCTGTCCAATTCAATGCGCCTTCATGCATAGTGTTGCCCACCACCACGGCAGCACACTTTGAGCTTAAGACTGGGGTCATACAGTTGTTGCCTTCTTTTTATGGGTTAGACAAGGAGGACCCATATCATCATGTGAAAGAATTCCTAGACATTTGCTCTACCTTTAGGTTTCAAAACTTTTCAGACGATTCGATCCGTTTGCGCCTTTTTCCTTTTTCTTTGAAGGATAAGGCGAAAGCATGGTTGAATTCTCTAGGAGTTGGGTCTATCACTACATGGGACCAATTGTCTAGGAAGTTCTTAAACAAGTTCTTCCCTGTTCACAAAACGAATGCTCTCCGTAGAGAAATCACTAATTTCACACAAAAAGAGGGATAGCACTTTCATGAATGTTGGAAAAGATGGAAGGACTTACTTCTTAAATGTCCACACCATGGCTTTGAAAAGTGGCAACAGGTTCAATACTTTTATGACGGTTTGACACCCCAAAACCGTCGCATGGTTGATGCCACCAGTGGAGGGTCATTCATGACCAAAAGTGATGTTGAAGCATGGAACTTCTTTGAAACCTTGTGTGAAAATTCCCAGCAATGGGACTATTCAAATAGAGATGACAGAAGTTCCCAACCACAAAAGAGATGTGGTATATATGAGATAGGAGTCACGCCAGATCTCCATGCCAAGATTGATGACCTGACAAAGAAGGTTGATGCTCTGATGTTGCATAATGGACCTCCACAAACAACTCAAGCCGAGGCTTGTGGCATATGCTCTAGTCCTACCCATCCTATGCAGTCTTGTCCATCTGGTGCAGCGTCCCCAGAACTTCTCTCTGAACAAGTACATGCTATGAATACTTTTCAAAAACCTGGGAATGATCCTTACTCGAACACATACAACCCAGGGTGGGCCAGACATCCAAATTTTTCTTGGGCAAAGGGACCACAACAAGGAGGACCACCTGGAAATCCTCCTATGCAACCTCAGCAGTTTCCACAATATCAACAAATGCCTGCACAATCAAGGAAACCATCTCTTGAGGATACACTTCATCTTTTCATGCAGAGTTCTCTCCAATTCCAAAAAGACACCCAACAAACCTTACTAGCCAACCAGCAAAGCTTACATGCAAATGCGCAATCCATTGCCAAGCTGGAAGTACAAATGGGTCAACTAGCTGCCACATTGAGTGAGAGAGAGAAGGGTAAGTTCCCTAGCCAACCTGTGGCTAATCCAAAGGGACAGTATGAGATTGGCTCTAATTCCAACCAAGGGCAATATCATGAGCAAGCCAAATCGATCATTACCCTTAGGTCAGGTAAACAGATTGACAACAAAACAGAGATACCTAGGGATGAATCAAATCAAGGTGAAGCAGAGAGACACACCAATGCATCCAAAGTCCAAAAACTCTCTGACTCTCCAAGAGCCGCTGACGTGCCCAAAGCACCCTTTCCTCAACGTCTGGCACCAATGAAGAAAAGAAACAACTTTGATGAAATCTTGGATGTGTTTAAAAAAGTGCAAGTCAACATCCCGTTGCTTGACGCTATCAAGCAAGTCCCTCCTTACGCTAAGTTTCTTAAAGATTTATGCACTCAAAAGCGTAAGCAGAATGTTCATAAGAAAGTCTTCCTTGCAGAGCAGCTTAGCTCCATGATTCAACATAACACTCCTCCTAAATTTAGGGATCCAGGAGCTCCCACCATTTCTTGCGGCATAGGAGATCATAAGATAGGGAAGGCATTGCTTGATTTAGGGGCGAGCGTCAATTTGTTACCATATTCGGTTTATGAGCAGCTAAGACTTGGCGAGTTGAAACCGACTAAAATAACATTACAACTAGCTGATAGATCTGTCAAGGTGCCCCGTGGTGTTATTGAAGATGTGCTAATCCAGGTTGACAAATTTTATTTCCCAGTGGATTTCATAGTTATAGATACTCAGCCTGTTCAGAATCCTCATAGTCAGATCCCAGTCATTTTGGGTCGTCCATTTTTGGCCACATCTAATGCTATTATAAATTGCCGAAATGGAGTTATGAAGTTGTCTTTTGGTAACATGAATATTAAACTCAATGTTTTTAATGTAGGACAAAAACCGCGGATTTGGACGACATATTTGAAGTGGACATGATCGAGAGCCTTGTGCAGGACTCCTTCCGTACATCTTTTGAAGATCCTCTTGAGACCTGCTTAGCACAATCGGGCATGGATTTTGATATCGATAGTCCCATCCACGAAGTTAATGCACTGCTCGACTCTACTCCTATATTGGAGACTGAAAAATGGAGAGCGAAAGTGGAACCTCTTCATCCCTCTGAGACTCTTCCTGACAGCACAGTTTCTAACTCTGAGAAGGCAAAAGAGAACAGGTTGCTTAATGTTCTTCGAACATATAAGGCAGCAATTGAACGGAAGATAGCAGAAATACAAGGAGTGTGCCCCACTGTATGTAAGGATCATGCTGTAGAAATGTCACGTAACATGCAATGAAAGCATGATCCTAACATGAAAGAAGTTGTTCGAGCAGAAGTCCTTAACTTATTTGACGACAGTGTCAGTTACCTCATTGCAGATAGCACAGCTCATGGGAACTCACATCACTTGTCTGGGATTGGTTAACCACAGTGTTGAGGTAAGTTCTTTGGCGGACCCTGGCCTTAAAGATTAATGAATTCATGGTCCGTTTTTGTCTGGCTGAAGACGTTAAACTTAGCGCTCCTGGGAGGCAACCCAACATTTTATTTTATTTCTTTTTCCTGTTAGTTAGTTCAATGTTTGTGGGTAACATTACTGCAAACCCTCACGAGACTACAACTCGTCCACTAGGGGTAACCTAGGGGTTTAAAGGCTTATTGCATATGCTAAATGCAATCGAGAGCACCTGCGAAAGTGGTATAGGTAGGATCTTTTATTTTACTGATTTCTCTCTTGTGCTGACTCGCTTCTTACGCTGATATTTTTAAGAGCTTCTTGATTCTCCATCCAGGTACTATCTTTCCCTACTCCTCTTTTCTTTTCGTTGTCTCATGTGCATCGCATGCTTATTTCTTTTACATTGAGGACAATGTAGATTTTCGGTTGGGGGTGGGAGATTAGGTTACCTAATCAGTATTTTCTTGGTCTTGAGCAAAAATTGTGACAATTTTTAAATTTTTTCTGGAATTTCTATTTAATTCAAAGTGATTTTGAAGGATAGTTGTGATTTTGAAATTACAAGATACAGAATGTGAGTAATTTATGACTCTTGGATTCAGTTGTCTGGCAGATTTCACACTTAAGTTTGAATTGTTAATCCATGATTAGAAGTTGTAAACATTGATTGAGCCAGGATTGCACATATCAGATCTCACTTACACATTAAGTTTTCAGTTCAATATTAAATGGTAACTTGGTAATCACTAAGCATGAAAGGAACCAGCCTGAAAAACAAAAAAATTTAGCATCAGTTTATGAAGAAGAATTGAAAGAATAAGTCGCATAATCGTCATCATAGGTTTGCTCCCTATAGATGAAGATTCGATTCCTCATAATTGACAAAAAAAAAAAAAAAAGTTAGGCGACAAGTTTTCGCCATAGGTTTGCTCCCTATAGGTGAGAATTTGATTCCCGTCATTTGTGTTACTGCTCATAAATAAAAAAATCAAAGGTTGATAAAATGAAAAGTTAATCTGTGAGATAAGTGTTGGTTTCAAGCTTGGCAACTTACTAAAGATATCATGAAATTGACAATTGGATCTCTTAATGATTGTACGTCGAGCATATACTATACACTCGTGGAACTCAATGTTTAGGAATGTTCAAATTACTGGATTAATATTTAAACTTGATTATGAAATCTGCTGAGAGCTTGATTCCAGAGAAAAATTCCACACACCAATCATGAATCTTAGAATTTTCACATCTCAAGCTATCTGTTCACAAGTCACTTGAGTTAAAGGAATTGTCTTTTATTTCTGAAATTATTTTTCGCATGTTTTGCTCGGGACTAGCAAAATGCTGGTTGGGGGTTGTGATCAGGGTCGAATATTGCATATCAGACCCCAGTAATTACTTGATTTTACATACATGATAATATTTAATGCCAGATTTTACTCGTGTTTTTGTTACAGGAGGAAATTAGGAGCGTGTATAGCAAAATGATGTTAAAAGCATAGATTTGACGCTCCAAAATTACCAGAGCACGAGATGTACTCCGGAAAACCAATGGTGAAGAATATACACGCCTGGGATATGAGGAGAGCACGATAAAGAGGCCTGAATGGTGCAAAATGCAAGATCACATATTTCCCGCCATCCGATCAACTCGAAACTTTATACAGGGGATTAGGGACATAAATTAACCGTACATTTAAAATTTCAGCCATTAGATCACTGTATAAGTGGGCCAACGGATAGATCAGCCCATTATTCCTTAAGTGGGGCCCACATGGTCTCTGGATTTGCCTCAAATTGGTTCTCAACGCATTATATGCCAAGACAAAACAGATGGTCGGGTTGGATTCCTTAGAAGCATTGTAGTGGATCCCACATGTACAGCGTGTGTACAGAGAGTACACACGCCCGCGCCGCACCGGATCACCCAGCCCGTTCAAAGACGGTTTGACCGACCACCTTCAGCGAAAAACGGAAATTTCCGTTTTTTCACAGCGTCCATGAAACGGATGCCCTGTCCGCAGTTGTGGGCCCCACATACTGCCGAAACGGACAATCCAAACCGTCCACCAGAATCCCAGCATCGCCATTTCTAACGTGTAGGTGACGAATTTTAAAAGAAAGCGTTTACGGAAATCTATCCGTTCAAAAGCAGGTTGAACGGCAGAGACAGATAATAGGTGGCCTCATAAACAGAAGGCGAAATTACATATTCTCCACCGAAATTCCTCCTCCATCCAATGAACGGAGCGGATTTCTAAGATACCAAGTACACGGCCCCACCAGCGTCACAGCGGAAGGTTTTCGCAGCCTCTGTTACAGCGTCCGAAACCGACCAGGTTTTGGGGCTGTGGTGTGGTCTCGACGTTGATCTGATTGAAGATCTGCTCCGTCCATCGTATAGGCCGGCCAAAACGTCCCAGGAGACGCTGATTTCACGGACGACATACAAGGAAAATGCGTTTTTGGAAGTCCCGAATTCGGCTGCGTAAAAGAATCCGCGAACGGAAGTATTACAGGACTTTCCGAAACTGGCTCCTAGGTTTCTATAAGAGAGAGAAACGGGAGAAAAAGGGATTAACGGATAGCTGGGAGCAGGAATCGAAAGCACGGAGGAGTGGGAGATAACAGATCCAGAGCTTGGAAAGAAAAGAGAAGGAAGAAAGAAAGAAAAGAAGCAGAGAGGAGGAAAGATAGGCCAGATGTTTCTATCACTTATGTTTTATTTTTCTTTCTTCTAACCAATTCTATGGATTGCTAAATCCCTTGTCTAGGGCTGAGATGAAGCCCTTAATTTGATTGGCTCTTGTTAATGTGTTGAACTCATCTTAACTAGATTGAATTGTTTCTTTCTCTAAGTGTGTTTGATTGATTCAAAATTCTATACTTCTCCATTTATGAGCTTGATCAGAGTTATGAATGGATGTGGTCTGGATGCTTATTCTAGGTGCTTGTATCTGATCATGAACAGGTTCCTGTAGAGGAAGAAACAGGGTGCTTTACTGAACTGCATATTTCATATGCCCGATTTGGACATGGGATATGTTATTCATGGCATTGCTTAAAGGAATTAGACAATCTGTATGTCCAATTAAGGACACAGATTGTGCTTTCTCTAGATAAGTGGATCAATCTAATTTAAGATGAATTAACAGACAAAACAAGGGTTAGGATAATTAGGGGTGGATTCGAAAGTCCTAGTTCTCTTTCTCTGATTAAATTTTCTTCCCTATTCTCAATAGTTATTTTCCATAAATTTGTGTTAACAATTTGATCCTTTATTTGTTGAATTAGTTAAGGAGAATCGTAAATTTGAATTGTGACGACCAGTCCCTGTGGATTCGACCTCGGTCTTACCGAGTTTATTACTACACCACAACCCTATACTTGGGGAGTGAACATACAACTGAGATGAGTATGTTTTTATATTTATATTTCTTTTAAGAGGGAAGCTGAAATAATATAATGAAAAAAAGGAAAGAGAAAAAGAAACATACAATACTTTTGTAGAACTGTTATCCTTGGAATGGATCGGCTATGGTATTTGCAAGTATGTCTGAAATCTTTGCAATCTTCCAAATACAGTTGATTAGATGTTACTTGACGCAGGTGTTACTCTAACAGTGTGCGGCCACCTTGATGAATGTTTTGAATATTCATGCCATCCATCCTTTTTTTTTTTTTTTTTTTCAATTCGAATTAGGAACTTATCCAAAAACATAAGAAGATCCACATCTCAAGTGGACCGTACCACTGGAAACCATGTTTATTGACTATAAAAACCTTTTGTGGGCCACAAACATTTTGGATCAAGCTGATATTTGTATTTTCCCTTCATCCAGGTCTGTATGACCTTATGAACAGGTTGGATGGAAAAAAACATCATGATGGGCCATCGGATGGTTTCAATGGTAAGTGTCATTGTCCCCACTGCTTTTTATCGTGTGGTCCATTTGAGATTTGGATCTTCTTAAGTTTTGGGATTACCTTGTAAAATGAGATGGAAAAACGGATGGATGGCATGGATATGCAACATATTCATCAAGATGGGCCCCACAGTCAGAGTGACACCGACTAGCGTGTTACCCGTGTAACACCCAATCCGCCCCCTGAGTTATCAACCTCACTACACCAGAAGTTCCACAGTTGAAAATTCGTTGAGTAGGTGGCATTGGAAGAAAATACAGCCATTGTTTCTATTAAACTAACAAAAGGCTAAATATTATGGATCCAAGATCTTTTAATTTGGATAACCTTTGGTGGATGAGTCATCCATGGTGAGTCCCACCGTATGAACGGTTTGGATCACCGGAATATCAGCCCTACTCGCATTAATTGAAATCACAAAATGTGTCTAGGATTGCTCTGCAGAGCATATTTTGATACTACAGTATCATACCCGTTGACTTAATGGAGAGGGACACCGACAATTGATAATTTTATTTGGCAATTGATTGGATAGTTTGGATTATTGGATTAAATTATTCAAAACCTTGGGCAACCAAAGGCGCAACCTGCACAATGGATGTGATGTGTCAATGGGCAGGCCTTTCTCTACATATACCAGCTTGTGGGACCCACTTGTTGGAAAACATTCGGAGTGTTTGTTTTTTAAATTACATATGTAAATACTTGTAAGTAGTTAATGATTATTTTTGAAGGGTATTTGTTTAAGAGAGAAATATATGACGTTTTAAAACTCGACATTTGAGTACGAAGAGTAAGACCTTGGATTTGAGGGTGTTAACACTATGATCGTAGGGTACACCAACTCTGACAATGCTCCAATTTTCGCTGCTTGAGTACACCACTCTCGTTGCGTAAACTCGAGTATCGCCCTAGGATACCACACGTGGAGGAAATCTCCCAAATGTTTACATAATCAGGTTAACATTCATCCCATTTACAATACGAACGAGGGTAGCACATAACAATACAACAAATATCAAGAGAAGCAAAGGTAACTAAGCCATAAGGGTAGTTGGCCAATACCCTAAATAAAAGTGTACAAATCTAAATGTGCCCATAAGGACCATACAAACCACAGTATAGACAATATATATGATGCAAAATAACAAAAGGGAGAGCTACAAATTTACTGTTGAGCTCGCGTATGTCTCAGCTCCAGGCTTTTCATTAGGCTCTGCAAGAGCGCCCTCTAGCAATAACACATTGACGCCCTAAGCTATTCCTGAACATCTGCATATGTCAAATTGAAGGCGTCAGACACCAACGCAGTGATGAAATCCTGTTAAGATTATGTGCACGACATATTAGGTAAGCATAGTTTCTAATAAAGAAACAATGCGCAACATGCAACTATAAGTGTTAATCTCACATGCGAAATGTGTTGTCAGAACAATGTCTTCAATCTGACATTATTTTTTGGGGGATGCTCGACTAGTCGAGAGCATGGCTCGACCAGTCGAGGGTCCACTCGACCGGTCGAGGCCCGCTTGACTCGAAGTCCAGCCGCCACAGTTTTAATTATTCCGCGTTGCTCGACCAGTCGAGGGACTGGCTCGACCAGTCGAGGGTCCCCTCGACCAGTCGAGACCCTCCTTCAACTAGTCGAGGGTTACACAGATCCTGCGCGGACTGCGTAAATTTGAGGCGATTTTCAGACATTTCCAATGTCAGTGCGTAAGTGGATTTGCCTAAACTATAAATAGGGGTCCTTAGGGCTATTCTAATATATTATAAGGCTCTCTAAAAGTTTTTCAAGGGTTCCTAAAAAGGTTTTAAGGTTTCTAAAAGGTGTAGAAAGGGTCAGATTCGAGGTTGTTCGAATCGAGTAAGTCCTCTCTCTTTGTAATTTATGCTTTCATAGTAGAATTCTATCATTTTGTGCCGTGGTTTTTTTCCCACAAGGGTTTTCCACATTAAATCACTGTGTTCTCTTGTGATTGCTTGATGCTTTTAGATTGCTATCCTAGATCTAGATCTATGTGATTCCGCAGCACAAATCCCCAACAAAATGAACATAATAACATAACGAGTACTACACAAGTTAAGTCTTTGCATGAATGTATGAAATGTACTAAGACCCGGGGGATGCACATCACAAGTGAATTCCGCAACATAACTAGGAAATCATAACTAACTCCAACGCCACCTAGAAATCATAACAAACAAATGAACTCTGCAAGATGGCTAGGAAATTACAAATGAATTCCAGGTCCACCCAAAAATCAAATAGAAAAGTAAATAAGATACGTGCTCGCAATGACGAGCACACAAAAGGGGTTGTTTAAATGATGGATTAGGAGTCAGCGAAAATACTTAAATGTATGTGCTATCACAACATCTAGCCATCCAATAATGCTCATGTGCTATGAATGAATGATTAATCCAATATTTATTAGTTCAATTTGCAAATAGCCCATTCAAATAAATCTATATAACTAGTGGCCAACCTTGATCCAATGAAAAGACCCTACAATCACCAAATCACATGTACTCTCAATGAAAGGGTCCCTCCCAACAAAGCCAACCAGCCAACAAGGCACTAAGTTCATTCAGTGTCACAAAAAAAAGGAATTCCACCTAACCAAGCTAATTAGGATACAGTGATTTACATAGATGTTAAGTATACAACTAATTCCATTTAATCAATTACATAAGATGCCACTAGTTGGAGGTAAAACATATATTCATGAAGCCGAACATTTTGGCATTTAAACACATACGACTTACACCAAAGCATGATATAATTCATGTTCATATGAATCATACAAGACAAATGTTATATTCAAGTGATTTAGAGTATTCTAAGGAGTGCACATAAATGAATCAACCTAGACAAAGGAGCTAAACATGTTATAAGTTCATATACAAGATTCTAGAGTTAAGGATTCTATAAATTTATTCTAAAACTAACACATGTAGTGTAGAATACAATAGTTATCTTATGATTCACAAATTAAATAACAAGTTATTCATATATAGAGATTATGGCTAGACTAAACATGTCATAGAAAAGCTTGAAGAGAATTTCATCACCTTAGTAACGGGATTCTTTGATTCAAACGTGGCCTGGGCGTAAAGAATTGGGGAAAAGATCCAAACCCTAAGTTCGAGTATAAATCTACCAATAATGACTTAGATTTGATCGTAATTAAACGTGCAACAAGGGTTTATGTACCTCCCTCAATTAGAATGACTCCCAATTTGATTCGATGAATAGGGCCTGAAATCAGTAGGAAACCAAAGCCCGCACAAAGTCGACCTTGCACACAACTCCCATATAAGAATGAGCCGCCTCTAATCGCTTGTTAAGACTCTGAAACCTAACATGTGCAAATGTTAGAACTCCCGAGATTTGAAAGAACATAGAAGATTTCTAACCTAACTAGCTTCAGATGGCTAGAAAATTGAGGGAAGATACACATGCATGACTAAACGACCTCTTAGCTAGCAAGACGAGGATCCTACTGGCTTACGATCGACGGTTTTCCGCCAAGAGAGACACAGGTAGCTTGCACGCTCCGAATGTGGAGGTGCACAACCCAAATCGATGAATTTACCTTCCCCTTCTCTTCTTCCTTCTTGCTTTCTCCTCTTTCTATCTCAAACCCCTAATTTCTTGGTGGGTTGAACCAAATGGGGAGAAATGAATATTTATACCCTAAGTTTTCCCCAATTCGAGTGGTTCACGTGTTAGATTTCTACAACTTAACACAAACCATCGGTTAAATCGATAAATGTTGTCGGTCTGACTGACAGAAACCAACAGGGTATCGGTCAGACCAACAACACTCACACATTTTTTTCTACTTCCTGTGCTTCGCCCGTCAATCAAACCGATAAAGCCTTGATTTTGCATATACTCGAATCATTTTCACTACTTCAAGGTCCCAAGTGCGTTCGGATCGAAGAAATACATTCCAATTTTTTAAAATGCGAACTATAAATTGGCCATAACTTTTGACACAAGATGATTTACAGGACACGCGACCTATTTATTTTGACTACAACAAGTTATTTGGGGCTAACCAACCCTCATAAGTAGGTCGCATTGCTCCGTTTTCGCGAGAAAATGACAAATTCCTATTCAAAATCACAATTTTACAAAAAGTTTATTATTTTCAGTAAGATTTAGGTTGAATGCATCTCTTTCATCTTAAGATTATAGTATATGATGTCTTTTTAGGATTTGCTTCTTATAATATCAGGAATTAGGGTTGTACATCGAGTCGAGTTGAGTCGAGGTGGGTCAAGTTTGGCTTGGCTTGGCTTGTCTGTGCTCTCCTCGAATTTGAGCTCGAGTTCAAGCTCGGCCTCAAGCTTACCATTGGATCTTGGCTTGTTTGCCAAAGCTTTCGAGTCGAGCTCAAGGTGAGCTAGTGGATCGAGTTGAGGTGAGCTTACCTCGAGTCGAGTTGAGTTTGCTCTCAACCCGACCCGACCCGACCCAACCCAGCACCCAACCCACACCTGACTCAACCTAACAACTCGACCCAACTAACCCAACCCCCAAATCAAATATTCAATTAATAATGTGTGTGTATAGAAAATATCAAATAAAGCCATAGAGGGTACCTTGTTGTTGGTGCAGAGAGAGAGAGAGAGAGAGAGAGAGAGAGAGAGCTCAGGCGAGTGCAGGCCGTATGACCGAGATAAGTTGGGCAAACGCTGAGTCAAGCTCGGGTGAGTGGCCGAGAGAGAGAGAGAGAGAGAGAGAGAGAGAGAGAGAGAGAGAGAGAGAGAGAGAGAGGAGTTAGGTATGGAAGGGAAAGAGTAAGAAAGGGACGAACGGGTATGGTATGGTTTAAGTTTTAATTTTTTTAATTTTTAAATATAATAACATATATAATATAATATAATATATATTCGAGTTGAGCCAAGCCGGGTTCGAGTCTGAGTCAAGTTCTACTTTGTTCGAACTTGGCTTGTTTTCAAAACGAGCTGGGTCATATGAAGCTTGGCTTGCCTCAAGTCATCGTTTGAGTCGAGTCGAGTCAAGCCAAATCGAGCCAAGCAGAGTGAGGTTTTCGAGCTTGCTTGGTTGGTGTACAACCATACCAAGAATCATCAAGTTATAATAAGACTTATTGTTTGTAGTAAGTTCTACTATTTTGGATAAGTTTGGGTTGTTAGAATTAAGATTTCACCTATCATTTCTAAATTTCAAGCTTTAAGTGTGTGCGCGCAAGTATGATTACTTGATTATTTGAAAATTTTTCAGGTAACACTGGAAGACTTCCAATACGTATTGGAGGGGCCAGGGTGTTACAAATACATTCGTAATTTTGCCTTGAAAATTGTGTCATAAAGCATGAAATCCATCAAAGCTTTAATGTTATCAAAATTTGTGGGTCCCACAGTGATGTGTATATATTATCTATATTGTCCATCCATTTTACCATCTCATTATAGGGCATGAGCCTAAAAACGAGGCTGATTGGAAGCTCTAGTGGACCACACCACAGGAAAGAATGGGGTTAATGACGTCCACCATTCAAAATGAAAACCTTCGCAAGGCCACAAAAATGTATATCTATCATCCAACCCATTCATAAGATCACATTAACATGTATGAAGGGTATACACAAATTAATATCAACTTGATCCAAAACTTTTGTAGCTCCCAAAAAGTTTTCAACATTAAGTGTTCAATTCCCACCATTTTCTTATAGTGTGTGGTCCACTTGAGCTTCAGATCGGCATCATTTTTGGGCCATGCCTTAAAATGAGTTGGCAGAACAAATGGATGGCGTGGATAAGATACAAACATCCTGGTGGCCCCCACAATTTTTATATGTGAAACTTGTATGAATTCAATGCTATGGAATAAGAAGCTTTCAAACAACCTCACTGTTGATGTCAACATTAAGCTTGATCTGGTAATTGTTGGGAGCTTTGCACAAAAACCTTAGGATCTCGCCTTCCAAAAATACTAGAATTATGGGATATAATAAAGCAATGAAATAAATCAAAGCACAAACCACACGACACAAGAGATTCAAGAGATTTTACGTGGAAAACACTCGAAGAGGTAAAAACCACTGAACCTAGTTCAAAGCAACAATTCACTATGAAGTAGAACGTTACAACCGATCACAAGCACACACCGCTTAGATCAAACATTATTCACTCACGTAGGAGTGGATGAACAATAAGAAAATAATGAAAACGGAGAGATCTCATCGATCATGAGAAGGTAGAAGCACTGAGATGTCGACTGCGCAGTAGATCACCTCTACGAGCTGAATCCTCCATTCCATAAGCTTTTTCTCTCTATCTCTTCATCTAGAATCACTTTAGGAAGCCTTAACATACCCTAAAATAGCCCTAGGGACCCCTATTTATAGTTTAAGCAACTTTCTTTCCGCACATCTGCAAAACCGCTTCAAATTTACGCAGTTCACACAAAATCCGCGCAGAATCCATGTAACCATCGACTAGGCGAGCCAGGTCCTCGACTGGTCGAAGGACTCCTTCGACCGATAGAGCCTGACCCTCGACTGGTCGACGCCAAAAAATAGAGCTTGCTGGACTTTGAGTCGAGCGAGCCTTGACCGGTTGAGCAGCCCATTCAACCGGTCGAGTAGCGCGGTGAAACAAGATTTAAGACATCCGTTCTGCACTCCTCTCCTCTGAACGGAGGAAGAAAACCCCATCATTAATTACACGGGTAAATAATCATCACCTATTTATCCCTCATTGGAAGGTCTAACGAGTTTTTCCCTCATATTTTTCTCTTTTAATTTTCTTTAATTTTAAATTGGAGATCAAGATAAAGGAGAATTATCTAAACTCCAAATGAATAGTATAAGTGTTGTTACTAGACGATTTAAACCATTAATTGTGTATAAAGGCCATCTTAATAATAGAATTAGATGAGAGATTTTATCTTCTCTAATCCTACAATAGTTAATCTTAAGGTTGGACATTTATCAACCACTTTTAGTTTGAGTGAAGATCCTTGAGATGGTGTAGATACTGAAAGATCAAAACAACTATCCATTCAAGCATTTGAAGTGGTGTCTGATGGGGTTTTTTTCCCCGTCTTCGACCGGTCCTGAGCCCCGCTCGACCGGTCGTGGGAGGCGCTCGACCGGTCGTAGGTTCGAACCCTGGCACGACTCAAAGTCCAGCGAGTTCGTGCTGTTTTTCTTGGAGGTCTTCGACCAGTCGTAGGTGAGCTTCGACCGGTCGTAGGTGGTCTACGACCAGTCGTAGGTGAGCTACGACCAGTCGTAGGAGGCTAAGACAGTCCTGGAATTTTCAGGACTAGTCGTAGGTTACGCAGTTTGTTCCGCGATTTTGCGCGAAACTGCGGATTTGAGTCCTTTCGCAACTGGGATGCGGAAAAGAGTTTCCCAAAACTATAAAAGGGGTTGCCTAGGATTTTTCTAGGTATCACAAAATAGCAAGAGGGTTTCCTAAAGCTTTACAAGGTATTTGCTAAAGGGTTTAGGGCTATCAAAGGTGAGAGAGAGGGAGAAAGAGAGAGAGGAAGCTTATAGAAGGGAGGTTCTCTCGTGGAGGTTCTCTACTTTGCAATCTACATCTCAGCGCTTCTATGTCTCGTAATCGGTTAGATCTCTCCGTTTTCTCTATTTCTCTTATTGTTTATCCACTCCTGCGTGAGTGAAGAAGATTGTAACGTTCTACTTCATAGTGGATTGTTGATCTGGACGAGGTCCCGTGGTTTTTACCTCTTTGAGGGTTTTCCACGTAAAAATCTCTTGTGTGGTGTGTGATTGATGCTTTGATTTATTTCATTGCTTTTATTATCCATAATTCTGGTTTGTTTCGGGAGGCTAGATCCTAAGGTTTGTGCAAGGCATCCCAACAAAGTGGTATCAAAGCTAAGTTCATTGAACGGGTAGGATCGGTTTTGAATTATGGAAGGTGGCTCAAGGATGATCAGCCTCAATGGTTCTAACTGGACCATATGGAAGGCTAAGATGGAGGACTTGCTTTATTGCAAGGACCTATATTCTCCAATCTCAGGCATATCAGCAAAATCCAAGGATATGACTGATGATGATTGGAAGAAGATGGACCGAAAGGCGGTGGGGTTTATTAGACAATGGCTGGATGATTCTGTGTTCCACCATGTGTCTACGGAAACCTCAGCCGCTAGCCTATGGCTAAAATTACAAGGGCTGTATGAGAGAAAGACAGCCGGTAATAAGATATTTCTGATAAGGCGACTTGTGAATCTCAAGTTCAAGGATGGTGGTTCTGTGGCCGAGCACATGAATGAGGTCAGCAATATAGTGAACCAACTCACCTCTATGAAGATGGTCCTGGATGATGAATTGCAGGCTTTACTATTGCTTAGTTCATTGCCTGACAGTTGGAGACATTGGTGGTGTCTCTAAGTAACTCCGCGCCAGACGGAAAGATATCCATGGAACAGGTAACCAGTTGTCTCTTCAATGAGGAGACAAGGAGGAAGTCTCAGGGGTCTACTCAGCAAGAGGCTCTTGTGACGCAAGAACGGGGGAGAGGAAAGAACAGGAAGGGCGGGAAGGCCCGAGATAAATCAAGAGGCAAGTCGAGCAACAGAAAAGATGTTGAATGCTGGAATTGTGGCAAGAAGGGCCACTATAAGCATGAATGTCGTAAGAACGACAAAAAAGGAAAAGGGAAGGAAGATGAATCAGATTCCACTGCGGTCGCCTCAGATGGCGACATGGTAGTTATTCTTTCTACAGATCACAATGTATGTCTCACGGCTACGAGTCAGGGCACCGACTGGGTGATAGACTCGGGAGCTTCTTTTCATGTGACTCCACACAGGGATTCCTTCACAAGCTACAAGTCAGGTGACTATGGGACTGTGAAGATGGGAAATTCTGGCGTATCAAAGATCGTGGGAGTCGGTGATATTTGTGTGAAAACTGATGTGGGCTGCACATTGGTTCTCAGGGATGTGAGGCATATCCCAGACCTTCGCCTCAACTTGATGTCGACGGGAAGGTTGGATGATGATGGCTATGAAAGCCGGTTCGCTGGTGGGCGCTGGAAGCTCATCAAGGGTTCGTTGATCGTGCCAGAGGAAAGAAGTGTTGCACACCCTGTACAAGGCAAGTGTCAGTGTATGCAAGGGTGGGTTGAACGCAGCGGAAGATTCAGCTATTGACATGTGGCACAGGCGTCTAGGCCACATGAGTGAAAAAGGGCTTCAGGTACTAGCAAAGAAGCAGCTCCTTCCAGACGTGACAGGTATGCCTCTTAAAACCTGTCTTGATTGTTTATCAGGGAAACAGCATAGAGTTTCATTCGTTAAAACTGCTTCTCATGTTAATAAAGTGCATGCATTAGATTTGGTTTATTCTGATGTTTGTGGTCCTATGAGGACAAAAACCTTGGGTGGGGCATTGTATTTTGTTACTTTTATAGATGATGCATCTAGGAGGGTTTGGGTTTATGCTTTGAAATCCAAGGACGAGGTCTTTGGTGTGTTTAAATTGTTTCATGCTATGGTCGAGAGAGAGACAGGTAGACCATTGAAGTGCATCCGCACTGACAATGGTGGTGAATACATTGGCGACTTTCACGAGTACTGCAAGTCCCCCAGGGTATACGGCATGAACAGACGGTTCCCAAGACCCCCCAGCATAATGGTGTAGCTGAGCGAATGAATCGCACCATTGTTGAGAGAATCAGATGCATGTTATCCCATGCGAAGTTGCCCAAGACGTTCTGGGGAGAAGCAATGCGCACGGCGGTGTATTTGATAAACAGGTCTCCATCAGCCCCGTTGAATGGAGAAGTACCTGAGAAGTGTGGACTGGACAGGATCCATCGTACAGTCATCTCAGGGTGTTTGGATGCAGGGCATCCGTTCACGTACCAAAGGACGAGAGGTCCAAGCTCGATATGAAGATCAAGCAGTGTGTGTTCTTGGGGTACGTGATGAAAAATTCGGTTACAAGTTATGGGATCCGACCGAGAAGAAGCTCGTCAGGAGCAGAGATGTGTTTTTCTGAAGATCAGTGTATCGAAGACATTGGTAAGCCAGAGAAGAACCAGCCTAGTTCAGGTGAGCTAGAGGACATGGATCCGATTACTCCTCCCGTGGTGCCTGATGACGGGGGAGTACAGCAAGGTGCAGAGGACGAGGGAGTTCCTTCAGAAGATGGACCAGGAAGCAGCCCCCACTTGATCCACCTGTTGAGCCACAGGTGAGGAGGTCATCTAGGGACAGACAGCCGTCCAAGAGGTACTCGCCGCATGAGTACATTATGCTAACCGATGGGGGAGAGCCAGAAGATTATTCTGAGGCCCTAGCCGACGAGCATAAGGAGGAGTGGTTGAAAGCTATGCAAGAGGAGATGGAATCCTTGCATAAGAACCACACCTATGACATGGTGAAATTGCCTAAGGGCAAGAAAGCTTTGAGCAACAAGTGGGTGTTCAGAAAGAAGGTTGAGCAGAAGAATTCACAGACGAGGTTTAAGGCCAGACTTGTGGTGAAAGGGTTTGGTCAGAGGAAAGGCATAGACTTCGAGGAGATATTCTCACCAGTGGTGAAGATGACATCCATACGGTGTTGCTTGGGTTGGCGGCTAGCATGGATCTGGAGATAGAGCAGTTAGATGTTAAAACTGCCTTTCTCCATGGTGACCTGGAAGAAGAGATCTACATGCACCAACCAGAGGGGTTCGAAGTCAAAGGCAAGGAGCATATGGTGTGTAGGCTGAGGAAGAGCTTGTATGGGCTGAAACAAGCTCCACGGCAATGGTACAAGAAGTTCGATTCGTTCATGTTACACAGCATGGGTATGACAGAACGGAGTCGGACCACTGTGTGTTCACGCGTAAGTTCTCAGACGGTGATTTCTTAGTTCTGCTGTTATATGTTGATGACATGCTCATCATGGGAAAAGACATCAAAAAGATTGACAGGCTGAAACAGGAGTTGGGCAAGTCTTTTGCGATGAAAGACTTGGGCCCGGCTAGACAGATCCTAGGAATGGAGATAACCCGTGACAGAAGGCAGCAGGAAGCTTTGGCTGTCACAAGAGCGGTATATTGAGAAAGTCCTAGAGCGGTTCAATATGAATGCAGCGAAGCCGGTCAGTACTCCACTGGATGGTCACTTCAGATTGAGCGACAGGCAGTGTCCCAAGACGAAGAAGAGGTGGAAGAGATGCAGAAAATACCCTACGCGTCAGCAGTAGGAAGTTTGATGTATGCTATGGTGTGTACACGCCCAGACATAGCATATGCGGTTGGTGTTGTCAGCCGGTATCTTGCCAATCCTGGCAAAGAGCATTGGGCAGCGGTAAGTGGATACTGAGGTATCTAAGAGGCTCATCCAGGTTGAGCCTATGCTATGGTGACGGTAAACCTGTGTTAGAGGGCTACACAGATGCAGATATGGCAGGTGACATAGACTCCAGGAAGTCTACATCGGGGTTCATGTTCACGTTTGCAGGGGGAGCGATTTCTTGGCAGAGCAAGCTACAGAAGGTCGTAGCATTGTCGACGACAGAGGCCGAATACATCGCAGTCACAGAAGCATGTAAAGAGATGCTTTGGATGAAAAGGTTCCTACAGGAACTTAGCCTAAAGCAGGAGGAGCACGTGGTCTATTGCGATAGTCAAGTGCTATACACTTGAGCAAGAATCCAAGTCAGCATTCCAAGTCGAAGCACATAGAGATTCGGTATCACTGGATCAGGGATACTTTGGAACAAAGGTGTTACAGCTTGAGAAAGTCCACACGGACGATAATGGGTCAGACATGATGACCAAGGCTTTGCTCAGGGCAAGTTTGAGGTTTGTAGAAACCTGGCTGGCTTGAAGAAGGTGGATCCCTCCTGGGTCAAAAAGGGGGAGATTTGATGGGGTTTTTTTCCCCGTCTTCGACCGGTCCTGAGCCCCGCTCGACCGGTCGTGGGAGGCGCTCGACCGTCGTAGGTTCGAGCCCTGGCACGACTCAAAGTCCAGCGAGTTCGTGCTGTTTTTCTTGGAGGTCTTCGACCAGTCGTAGGTGAGCTTCGACCGGTCGTAGGTGGTCTACGACCAGTCGTATGAGCTACGACCAGTCGTAGGAGGCTAAGACCAGTCTGGAATTTTCAGGACTAGTCGTAGGTTACGCAGTTTGTTCCGCGATTTTGCGCGAAACTGCGGATTTGAGTCCTTTCGCAACTGGGATGCGGAAAAGAGTTTCCCAAAACTATAAAAGGGGTTGCCTAGGTTTTTCTAGGTATCACAAAATAGCAAGAGGGTTTCCTAAAGCTTTACAAGGTATTTGCTAAGGGTTTAGGGCTATCAAAGGTGAGAGAGAGGGAGAAAGAGAGAGAGGAAGCTTATAGAAGGGAGGTTCTGCTCGTGTGAGGTTCTCTACTTTGCAATCTACATCTCAGCGCTTCTATGTCCTCGTAATCGGTTAGATCTCTCCGTTTTCTCTATTTCTCTTATTGTTTATCCACTCCTGCGTGAGTGAAGAAGATTGTAACGTTCTATTTCATAGTGGATTGTTGATCTGGACGAGGTCCCGTGGTTTTTACCTCTTTGAGGGTTTTCCACGTAAAAATCTCTTGTGTGGTGTGTGATTGATGCTTTGATTTATTTCATTGCTTTTATTATCCATAATTCTGGTTTGTTTCGGGAGGCTAGATCCTAAGGTTTGTGCAAGGCATCCCAACAGTGTCAAAATGGTATCAAAGCAATTTACAATCGATCTCTAGTTTATATAGGCAAAAATTGAAATAAGTGGCATCTTTCTCATTTAGATCTAAAATTTAATTAACAATTGTTTGTCCATTTTCTAGTTAAAATTGCAAAACGGATTAGCATAAATGGCCATTGACTAATGAAAGATAAGAAATTGAGAGGAACTTTAGACATTTTTTTTGAAACACACGCACACACCCTCACACACTCACACCATAGAGGGATTTCACCACCTATGTGTACTCGAACCCTTGACCAAGTGTTGAAACTCCTTATAGTCTACCACTGGAGCAAGAGTAAGGACCCAAAACTTTAGACATTGGTAGTGTGGGATTCAGGCACATCCATCCAAGTAATGTGGGTACCACCATATTGTGTGTAATCGTATCTCACACCACTGATTTTTTCATAACAATGGATACTTGAACCATGATCTTGTGTTGAAACTCTTTTGAGTCTACCCTGTTTTTGTTTACTTATATAAGGTTTTACATTAAAATACATTCGATGAATAACTTTTAAAAATGTCTTGAGGTGCTTAACAACCATGCAATGCACATAAAACAGCAGTACATATTAAAATCATTGTATTCGACAGAAGCAGCATCATCTACGGAAGGTTTTATGCGGATTTTCCGGTCATGACATGAGCATGTTCGAAATTCAAGATCTACATTCTCTATTATCTCTACGGTTTGGACGACAAATCTCAAACTTCGCTATATTGTGTGATGCAGAAAAACGTTCTAAGCACATATCTACTGTAGAATGAACGATGGCGACGAATGCGGATTGCGTCCCACCTCCGCCCGTCTCCAGCTGGTGAGTATATTGGTCAGTATTTCAACTGAGAGTTTGTTTCCTTATTTACTGCTGGAAATTGAAGTAAATAAATAATCATTATTTCGAGTTGACACTCTTATCAAAGAAAAAGTTTAAAATTTTGTGGAGCCCTCCATGATATATGTGTATGATCCAAGCCGTCCATTCGTTTTAACAGATCATTTTAGAGTATGAGCCTAAACTCGAGGAAAATATAAAGTTCAAGTGGACCACAACACAAGAAACAGAGGAATTAAACACCCACCATTGAAAACTTCTTGTGGGTCATAGGAGTTTTGCATCAAGCTGAGATTTATGTTTTCCCTTCATCTGTGTCTGTGTGATCATATGTACAGGTTGGATAAAAAATACACATCATCGTGTGACCCGCTCACTGATGGCTTCACATTTCAATGATTGATGTTAATATCCCTTTGTTTGCTGTGGTGTGGTCCACTTGAATTTATAATCTGCCTAATTGTTTGGTACAAGCTCTAAAATGATCTGATAAAATAGATAGACGGCATGGATCGTTCACATACATCATGACCCACAAATTTCACTCACTCATTTTCACCCCTTTTTTTTTCAAAAAAGTAAATTTGGAAAACCGATGGGTAATTACCCTGTTTGTTTCCTCTCTTCCAAGCAACGAGAATAGGTTATAATTACCTGTTTACCACTGGGAAAACAAACAGACCAGGGAGCGGATTGGCTGGCTGGTGTACCACATACCCGTGATATAGCTGGTGTGTTGACGTCAGCAAGTTCTGTGAGTCCCATCATGAGGTATGTGTTATATCCAAACCGTCCATCCATTTGGCGAGCTTGTAGTAGAGTTTGAACAGAAAATACTAAGAATCTAAAGATCAAGTGGACCACACTGCAAAAGGTAGTGGGGGTTGAACGTATACCATTGAAATCTTTTTGGGGGTCACATAAGTTTTGGATCAATATGATATTTGTTTTTACACTTAATCCAGGTCATTGTTACCTTATAAACAGATTTGATGTAAAATAAACGTTATAGTAGGCCCTACTAATGTTTTAACGGTGAAAATTATTATCCCTACTTCTATTTGTGGTGTGGTCCATTTGAGCTTTGGATATGATTTATTTTTCGGATCATGATCTTAAATGATCTCGAAAAATGGATGAACGGTGTGGATATGATAAATACATCTTTTTAGAGCCACGTAACTTTGATCTTTTTGAACCGTTCGCACAACAAGGAGCTGGAGGAGCGTCAGCGCTCGTTTTCGCACGACACGTACCCACACCAGCAATATCGCTGGTGTGTGATCCACCAGCCAATCGGAAACGGATTGGCTACTCCCCCTGCCACCAGCCAATGGCTGGTGGTCGGTGCTATGTGTGCCCCATCATGATGTATATGTTTCATCTATTCCGTCCATCTATTTTTACGGATCATTTTATGATATAGGGCCAAAAATGAGGTATATCCTAATCTCAAGTGGACCACATTACAGGAAACAGTGTTGAATGAGTTTCAACCATTAAAAGCCTTTTCGGGGCATAAAAGTTTTGTATTAAGCTGATTTTTGTTTTTTCTCTTCATCTGGGCCTGTATGACCTAATCAACATATTAGATGTTAAATAAACAGTACAGTAGGCCTTAGGAGGATTTTAATGTTCGATATCCAATCACTATTGTTTTCCTGTGGTGTGGTCCACCTGAGATTTATATCCTTCTTATTTTTGAATGAAACCCTAAAATGATCTGTAAAAATGGATGAACAGAATGGATGAAACACATACATTATGGTGGGGCCCACAGAGCACCGACCATCAGCCACCGGGCTGGTGGCAGGGAAGTAGCCAATCACTCGAGTGGGCCCATGCTACAATATTCCACTGCATTGGTTTGCGGACGTAACGGCCTGTAGCCCGGACACATGAAGTTCCTGTTGTTGAAAGCTGTGGGGCCTACAGAGATGTCCTTGACAAATCCACTCCGTCTATCGGTTTCTCAAGGCCACAATAGGACAAGAATCCAAATATCAAGAAGATTCAAAACTCAGGTGGGCTACACCAGAAGGAACAGCAAGAACAGAAATTTTCACCATTAAAACCTTCCCGGAGGTGACCATGATGTATATATGCCATCCAAACGGTTCTTTGGGTTTCTATTACTCTGAAGATACTTTTCTAATGTAGACTTGACTTATCATCCACTCTTTTTTATTTGACCAGGATACAACGTACCTTACCAATCTAGACTTTTTCCAGCGGCTTTAGCCTAACAATTTGCTTCCTTGGTTTGTCGATCTCATCATGGATGTGTTATATATGTCCCAAATTATCCTTGGTGGTCCATTGTATGAACGGTTTGGATGATTGAAACATGACCCGGATCTAACGAGTGTTTCACATTGATGGTGAACGGAAACACTCACAAGTACTTTCTTTAAACTGTCCATAGTTTTCTTTATGATGATGGCCCACTTTATGAGTAGACTGAGCTGGTAGGCAGAGCAGGACCGTTCATCATGGACCCATGCTTGGCTTAGTCCAGCTAGGCCAATGGGCTGATTTCTAGTTCGGGCTCATTCATTGAGCCAAGATCAGGGTCCAAGCCCTGGCCCATTGTCACTAGGGTTGTTCACGAGTCAAGCTAGCTTGAAAAGCTCACTCGACTCGGCTCGAGTCAGCTCGAATTGACTCGGCTTGAATGGCCGATTCAAGCCAGCCAAGCTAATTATTTGAAGCTCGAGTTGAGTTCAAGCCAAGTTCGACCAGAGGGCATTTCAACTCGACTCGACTCGACTTGAAGCTCGAACTCGAGCTCGATTCGGCTCAATTAATAAATATATTATATATTATATATACACACACACACACACACACACACACACACACACACACACACATATATATATATATATATATAAGTTTTAAGTTTAAATTTAAAAATAAAAAAATAAAAAACAAACTCTAGAGTCTCTACCTGACCGCACGCACCCTCTTCCCTTTTCCTTTCTTCCATTTCTCTGCCCACTGCCAGCCGCACGCCTACCCCGACCACCACCCCCTTCCCTTTCCCTTTCTGTTCTTTCATCAATGGAGGAGGATCAAGAACAAAACTCATTACTCTCTCACCCAACAAGCTCGAGCTCGACTCGACTCAAACCACTAGCTCGACTCGAACTCGACTCAACAACTTTGGCAAACAAGCCAAGCTTCAATGTTAAGCTCGAGGCCAAGCTCGAGCTCGAGCTCGAACTCGAGTACATCATGAACAAGCCAAGCCAAGCTTGGCCCACCTCGACTCAACTCGGCCCGATGCCCACCTCTAATTGTCACCTCTATGGAGGATGAACGGTTAGTTTCCGTAGCCTTGTAGCAGGGACTGTTTTACATGAACCCAGATCCAATGGCTATCACGGTCCGGAATCTACTAATACAGCATTGATCATCTTAACTACTTAAATGCCCTTTTAATATCTTAAAACCCCTTCTCATCTCCTTTCAATGTATTGAATGATTTAATAGGGGCGTGGATTGGGTAGTAACCCCTTCTCGGTGGTGGAAAAGTTCTGTGGACCCTACCATGATCTGTGTGTTTTATCCACGCCGTCCATCCTTTTTTCCAGCTAATTTTAGGACGTGAGCCCAAAAATGAGGCAAATCCGAATCTCAAGTGGACTACACCATAGGAAATAATGAGGACTGAATGCCTGCCATTGAAATTTCATGTCGTGTGGTTCACTTGAGCTTTGGATCTGGCTCAATAAAAATCGATGGACGGCATGGATTAAAAGACATACATCATGGTGGGGCCACAAAGCTTTTCCACCGTCAATTTTGGTAGTGGAGGAGTCACTGCCCAGTAATTGTTTTCAATGGCTTTTATCAGTATTTCTTTTCCTGCTAGCTATCGTGGTTGCACGTTAAATCCAGATCACACACCATTTGAAAATGGTTATTATATCTTGGGTCCCACTTTTTCATTTGTGGAGTTATTTGATACTCTAGCAGTGGATGAGCTTGATACACAGGCACTCAGAAATTATACACCACTCATTTTATTAAATAAAATTAAACCATCTAAATCGTGGAACCCACTGTCTCTAAGTCAAAGTCCCAAAAACAAGGTGGCTGAAAAGCTCTAACTAGTGATTATTTGGACGCTTGTTTACTGAAAGATGACCGTTGGATGTTTTATTTTCAACCGTCCAATGAATGTCCACCAATCCAATGGCTAGATAATTAAGAAAATATTCATTCTTCGTCCATCAAACATATAAACCAGGACCCGTAATTTGTACGGTTTATTTCGGATTACTTATATATCATGTACACAATTCTGATTAAGTGCGCGCGTATCATCTACTACATTCTGCCAGAGCATAGAAGTTTTCTCCCATTCATTTCTCTAATCCATAACAGCCGTGATTCTACGTGGGGTGGAACGCGTGTAAGATATCGAGGCAGATGGGGCACGTGTCAGAGGCGAGTGTGAGAGATGAAAGCCGTTCACGAGGGAGTGGCCGTTGTGAATGTAATATGTATAAAGAAACACGGCCGTACACTTGTCAAGTGAGCCCCACATGTAAGTTTGAATTTGGACCGTTGAAACCATTTTCTTTTACGAGTTTGATCTGCCTGATCATTGGCCCACCAAAACTATATTAGTTTTGGTCCATGCCACGTTCGCAGTATAACTTACCTGATGAATGGCCTAGATCTATGCACGAGTGACATCACGACCTGTAATGGCAGCATCACGCTAGCACAATGTTGCCAAAGAGAGCTGATTTGATCACTTGAGTGCCGGCAGAGGCACGGCTGTTTCTGACGTCAGCATCATATCTGAACTCGTGGCATGTATAGATGAGATCTAAACCGTTGATTTTGCATTTTGAAATCTTTCGGGTCACACCCTGGATGCGAACATAGGTTCGTATCAGTGCAGGTCATCCAAACCGTTCATTATGTGGACAGTAGCGTGCAGATGACGTGGACAAAACACTACCCAAATCAGATAATAAATGTGAAGCACTTAAAAACTTATTTTCAACCGTCCATTGTATTCTTTCGTATGCACCCCACCAGATGTGGTGGACGGGCGGGGGGCCCCACTTGATGTGCGAATATGATGTGGCTTGTGGATGGAGGATAATGTCTGCTATAATTGGATTTGACAGGATTTGATTGGACATTATACGATTGTAAAAGTATAATCAGTCTTACATGCGGCCTTTAATATGGGCCTCACCTTTGGTGTATATATATGTATCATATGTCTATTTGGTTCCTACATTTTGCCATATTTATTATTATTTTAGAGCATTAGCTCAAAACTGTAATACATCTAAATCTCTTCTGAATTGTACCATAGGAAAAAATAGTTATAGTTGGAGAACCATTGGAGTACATGTAGATGAACCAAGCAAAGTACATACAATTGTATAATCAAGTTCAAATATAAACAATAAAAAAATTACATAAAAAATTTATTAAAAAAAAACTACAGCACAAGAAGATAATTATGTAATGTGAAAGCAGAAATTACAAGAGATAGAGTGTTGCCGATTCGAACAAACCTCGAATCCACTTCACAAGCCTAGCTATGTATGTTTGTACCTTGGTCACTGAGTGAAAGATACCTCGTTTCAACGCTGAAGTCTTAGTATTGATTCCTAATAAGGGTAGCTAACAATGAAGTGTGAATTGACAGTGTGTACTAACAAGCTAATTGAAAGAAAAGAAGAAGAAAAAAAAAACCCTAGATATGTACTTAAAACCCTTTGGAACGATTTAAAAATCCCTATAAAGCTCCTACTACTTCTAAATTTTGATTACACTTGACATAAAGTATTATAGAGAATAGAAAACCAATCCCATACTTGTGCAACTCTGCACATGTGCTCAATGAGACTTCAATGGCATTGACAATACATCTAAGATTTATCAATATCATCGAACTTGCTTCAATCATATCGAATAGCAACATTAAAATATTCCAACAACCAACATAGATTATTTAGATTTTTCAGATGACATTAAGCGGATGGCATCAATAAATCCTATTATTTATATATTTAAAACATCAACAACAATTATTAACTATTAAAAACTACTAAGTTACAAGTTTTTTAAATAAAGTATATATATGTTTTTTCTCTCTGTCCACCTCATCAACAGGTAGATAGCAAATAAACATCACTGCCTGCAGGTTTAAGAACTTTTCAACAATGGAGTGTACAATCACCATTGCTTTCTATAGTACCTTCTACAAGAGATTTGGATTTACTTTTTTCAGCTCCATGGCTACAATAGCATAGCAAAATAAATGGACCACACGGATTTAAAATACACACATCAAGGTTGGCCCGGCACTAAGGCCCGAATCATCTTGCAAAGCTAGGCCACACTTAATCTACTCTTGAATTGAAAATATTCCACTAAGTGCTGACTTGGTAAGCTTGTCTTGGGAGAATTGATTAAGTGAGACCCCCATCTCACCTAAGGAGTGCCACCATTTTTGTGGGGTCTACTTAGTCGTATGTATATTATATCCATGCCATTTATCCGTTTTCTAGATTATTTTAAGACATTAGCCAAAATATGAAGTAGATACAATTATAGGTGGACCATATTATAGGCCCTGCCATTAAAAATTTCTGTGGCCCCACAAATATTTCAACTGTAGACATTCAATCCTCATGTTTTTGGCTCACTTGAGTATTGTATCCGGATCATTTTAGCCCATGTTCTAAAATGATCTCATAAAACTGACATACGGGGTGAATTTCTCACAAACATCACGGTGGGCCCCACCTACGTCCCAACGTAGGAACTTCCTGAACGCTATCCCATGAAATCCACGTCCCACCCATCGATAAGCGCGAAAGGGGAAGCGGATTGGCTAGTGTACACACATCAGATACAGCTGATGTGCGATACGTCTCGTGCGAAGGGGAACGGATTGGCTACTCCCCCTGACACCAGCCAATGGCTGATGGTCGGTGCTCTGTGGGCCCCACCATGATGTATGTATTTCATCCATGCTGTCCATCTATTTTTATAGATCATTTTATGGCATGAGACCAAAAATGAGGTATATCCCAATCTCAAGTGGACCACATTACAGGAAACATTGTTGAATCAGCGTCGACCATTAAAAACATTTTGGGGGCATAAAGCTGATCAAGCCGATTTTTTTTTTTTTTTTTTCCCTTCATCTGGGCCTGTATGACCTAGTCAACAGATTGGATATCAAATAAACAGTACAGTTGGCCTTAGGATAATTTTAATGGTGGATATCTAATCACTATTGTTTTCATGTGGTGTGGACCACCTGAGATTTATATACCTCCAATTCTTTTTATCAAAAACTTAAATGATCTTTAAAAATGGATGAACGGAATGGATGAGACACATACATCATGGTAGGTCCCACAGAGCACCGAACACCAGCCACGGGGCTGGTGGCAGGGGGAGTAGCCAATCCGTTTCCCGTGCCGAGACGGGCGGTGACGCTCCTCGAGCTCCGAGTTGTACGAACGGTTTAAAGGGGATCAAAGTTACATGCCCCAGAATGATGTATTTATTATATCCACACCGTTCATCCATTTTTTCGAGATCATTTTAGGGCATGTAGCAAAAAATGAATAGTATCCAAAGCTCAATTGGACCACACCCCAAATAGCAGCGGGATAATGATTTTCACCGTTAAAATATTCTTAGGGCCCACCATAACGTTTATTTTCTATCCAATATGTTAATAAGGTCACAAAGACCTGTACGAAGAGGAAAAACAAATATAATATTGATCCAAAACTTCTGTCACCCCAAAAGGGTTTCAATAGTAGATGTTCAATCCTCCACTGATTTTTTAAGTGTGGTCCACTTGATCTTTATATTTGTCTTATTTTTCTTCTCATGCCTTACGACAAGCTCTCCAAATGGATGGACGGTTTGGATATAACACATACCTCATTATGGGACCCACAGAACTTGCTGACGTCAACACACGGCTATATCGCTGGTGTGTGGTACACCAGCCAATCCGCTTCCAGCAAAACGCCTGCATCCGGTGATTGTTTTTCTTATAGCCACGAATTAAAATAATGGGGCTCACTCAACGAGCGGCTTGGATCTCGTAATCTGGCACGTGTGTCTGTTAATCCACCGGCTAGTGAGATTACCATGTGCACTCGCGCGACTGCACATGGTATTAACCGCACCCCAACATGCCGCTTTTTTCAACGCCTGCGCAAACGATGTATCCTCCGTTCCGTCCTCAAGGTTCATCTCTGTCGGAAAACCGCTTTTCCGCCCCTCGAAACCGCAGGAAACCGGTTTTCCGCCTACCCCACCATAGAAAACCACCTTCTACTTCTTCCAGGTAGACGGTTTCGTCCACAACCAGCGGTTTCCGTATATCTCATTGACCGCATTGTTTTCTCCCGAAACCGCGTGCTGACGTGAATACGTTATTTTATAATTTATTGCCATTTCGATCTTGATTTTTGTGGAAATTACAATCTAGGGTTCTTTTATCCTTCGGATTTCTGCTCCTACTTTTCGGAAATTAAGGTTTTGTTTTGTATTGATTTTGAAAATCGAGTCTTTTAAATCGATTCTGATTAGGGGTTTTGGGGGAATTAGGGTTTCCAGAAGCTAGCATCGGTGGAATTAGGGTTGTAGGAGTACTTATCGTTCAGAAAATATTCGTTTCTTGTTAGAATTCTCATTAAAATGGGTTTTTTCTGTACAATTTCTCGTTCTGATTCTGGGTGTGTCGTTTTCCGGTGGAAATTAGGGTTTCGAGGGAGTGATCGGCGGTAAAAAAATCAGGTATCGATCTTTCTTCATTTTCCTTTCTTGTAATCTATGTTGAATTGAGATTTGATCGTAATGAATTAGGTCTATCTTTTTTGAATTCCTTGTTCTGCCTTTTGAATTGTTGATTTATGGTTTTAGTGGAGAGATCATTGATTGTAGAAATGAGTCCTTTTCTTTCTGAAAGGTTTTCCATAGAAAATTTTTTTGATGGTTTTTGTGAATGCTGTTTCAAGTGGAATTAGGGTTTTCCGGACTGAGAATCTTTTGGAAAATTCGTCTTGTTTTCTAATTGACATCTGACTGTAATTTCTCCATATGATTGGCATTTTGATATAAAAAAACTGCCAAATTCTCTTAAAATAATTCTCCTGGCATGTGGATTACCTAATCGAAAAAGTAGGGTTTTGTTGGACCAATCATTGATTGAAAAAGTCATATACATGTATGTATATATTGGAATCGCACAAAATGTTTTTTGCAACTGGAATTCTATTGTTAGGGATTGAATTGTCTTGATACTCTTGGAAAGTCATGTTTTTTAGTTGCTTAATTTTCGAAAAGTTTAATGGGGAGTCTATGAACCGTTCTGGTTTTTGCAATTTGTAGGCTTAATTGCATTGATTATGTTTACTGTTTTGTCACTTTTCAATTTGTGGTAATTTGAAAATTTTCTTTGAATTCATGCACTTCAGAATATAAACTAAGAAGTAATTTTGTTATATTTACTCTTCTTTTTTTTTTTCATTTTAACTTGAGTTAATTAGGTTTTGTTTTGTTTTGTTTTGTTTTTTTTTCTTCCTGAATTTGTTCACTGCAGAAGATAAACCAAGCGGTAAATTTACCTTTCAAAAAAAAAAAAAAAAAACACAAAATGGTAAATTTGTGATATTGGATTCTCTTTTTCTCTTTGGATCTTGTAAGGCACTGTATTTGGAATTTCTTACTTCAAATTGAGAAAATATTTTAAATTTTGCTCTTTGTTGGATTTTGGAAATTAATTGGTTCTTCAATTTGTGAAAAAAAAAAATGTGGATAATGTGCAATTTGTGGGTTAAGCATTTTATTGCAATATTTGATTTTTCACATTTTCTGCATAAATCTCATGTGGGTTATGAAAGTATCTGAAACTGGAGCATGGGCCATGTTGACATTGAACTGTTTTTTTCTCCCAAGAATAGATTTTGCATTTTCTTATATTTGAGCAATGCTGGACTTTAGCAGGGGATATTTGTAAGCTTCATCTATGAGCTGGTGGCTTCTGTGTTTCTTAATCTGAGGTGGGCTTTTTAAGTGTAGTATCCGAAATTCAAGTCTATTGTAGGCTTCCATATTGGTGGTGTTAGAGGTCTGAACGTGGTGATGGGATTGGTGCTTTTTCGGGGAATGAATTTCTGCAATTCTAATTCTCTGATTTTATTGTTCATGTGCTCATGAAGGCCAGGCTTAAGTGAATGTGTCTGGCTGAGGTGGGTAGATGAAGAAGAACAGATTTTGTTTTCCGGTTGTTTTATTGACTGGAAAATCTGACTTATCCCAAAGGACGTGGGAATCGATATGTGATTTGTTTCAGTGAATTATATCTGAAATCTGAACAGTGATGGCCTCAAGGGTCAGGCCAGTCCTGCTATTTTTGGTGATTTGTATAGCGCTCTATGGTTCTGCTGTAGCAGAACCTGAGAAGGAAGTCAAACAAAGGATAAGGACTGCTCCTCGTAGGAACTTAGAAAGTAGTGTTATAGATGGTACTGGTACGGAGGCAGCTTTTAGTGGTACTGAAGATGGTGTCCATGGTCTTGATGAGAGGAAAGGCGGAAGTGGTAGAGTTTCTGCGTCCACGGTTGCATGGTTTACTCTTGCAATGGCAGCGGCAACAGGGTTGGGTGCAATACCATTCTTCTTTGTGGAGCTAGAGCCGCAATGGGCGGGAGTGTGCAATGGAATGGCTGGTGGGGTGATGTTGGCTGCAAGCTTTGACCTCATACAGGAAGGGCAGACCTATGGTAGTGGCAACTGGGTTGTGATTGGGATCCTGTCTGGAGGCGTTTTCATTTGGCTCTGTAAGAAGGTAATGAATCCAGTAATTTTTATTGCTTTCTTGTCATATTAAAATTGAGGAGCTGATTCTTTTCTCCAAAATTGAATTTCCATTTTGAGCTTTGATTTCCACCATATTCTCTTACTTTTGTTGACCTCTCTGATGTGGGATTTCCTATAACCCCATATTCCTAAAGACATTACGACTGTATTTTTGTGTTTGTGTTTGTGTTTGTTTTTTATTCTCCCTCAATTCAATATCTGCTGCTTTTATTCTTACTTGGCAATGCTTCTTTGTTAAGTTTACATCTAGTTGTGTGCTGAAGCTATTTTCAGCTCTTGTTGCCCTGAACTTATTAAATAAGTGAAAGATTATTTCTTTTATTGTGCTCTTTGTTTTTGCATTTCGGATTGCATTCCATTTCTAAGCTTCATTTTGAATATGTTTGTGGTTGACTAGTTTATTTTTTCATTGTTGTCAATGTCACACTATGTACTCCACTACTCTTACTGGGCATGTTCATCTTCTGTGAAGCTATTTTCAACTAGTGTTTTCGTGTTCATCAATGCACTTAAATGTACCTTTTCTTGTGTGTCCATGTGATTATGTGGTTCACTTATCCATCCATTTTTAAAATTTTATTTTGGTTGTGTTTTGCTGAATCATGCTATCATATTTGTATGTCCCGCCTCTATTCAAGGTCATTTTTCCTTTCTCAAGTGTAAACTTTATTGTTTGTGAAGTTATTTAAGTTTTGTTTTCCCCCCCTTTTTTAGTAGCCAATGTAAAAATTTCTTTAAGAAAGCCAAAAAAGACAAGATTACAGAAAGACCGAGGGCTGATAGTAAGTGACCTCTTGTTGCTATGACAAATACACTGTGGGCTGATAGCAAGTGACCTCTCGTTGCTTCCTCTTTGGCTACCTTGTTAGCAACAATGTTGTCAAATTACATAAACGATGGCAGGAGACCTAGGGGTCTATGCGCTTATGCAATCACATAATCACTTATGTGGTCACATAGACCCCCTGAACATTTTTTTTTTTTTGAAAAGAAATAAAAAAATACTGAAAATGGGGAAAAATACTACAAGTATAGGGAGGAGTTGTTTTTTTTTTTTTAAATTTTTTTTATACCTATTTCATTAATATTTTATACTGATTACATCTATTAGAATATTAAAGACTATAACATGTCAACTAACAAGTACTCAAATGAATATATATACTAAACAAAATGTGAAAAACAAAAACATTGAAATTTTATTAATGTAGAAATACATTGTACAAATTCAAAATTTAAAGATTCAAAGTAGGCTTATATACATTGATCCCTAATCCATTGTGGCACATCTCTACCATCATTGGCATTATCATCAGAGTTATCTCCTTCTTCAATGTATACTTCCTCTTCTTGTGTTTCGTTTCATTGGTTCCCACTAGTTGCTTATCCAGATCCAATGTTTGACCTTCTTCTTGTATCTCCTTTGTCTCACCTTCTTGGCCTTGCCTGCCTTATCAGTAGGGGTGCACACGGTTCGGTTTCGGTTTTGAAACTGGAACCGAATGGCTAAGGAGATAGTTGAATTGGTCCTGCCAGCTGTCAATATGGACCGTTCATGTGAAGGGGGCCACCTTTAGTTCTTATCCCTTTTGAAACCAGATCCGAACCGTGTGCACCCCTACCTATCAGCCTTTGACTTGACATGCCAATTCAAATGCAAAATCTTCTACTTGGGCCCATATTAGGTCCTCGCCTGCAAATATTGGGTTCTCTATCTTTACAAGCCCCTAGAGAAAAAAGAAAGAAAGAAGCGATGTTGCTTGAATTCGCACACAGACCAGAGAGAATTCAAGACAATGCAGGACACTTTTCAGAAATTAAGCTCCAAGGAAGCCCCGCATAACAAAAGAGTATTATCTGCAAATCAAACATGGAAAACCACCCGGACCAAAACCTTTTACAAGGTCAATGCCCAATCCTCTCTCCATGAGCAGACTCACACCCCCGACAACTAGTGAGAAAAAGGAGCAAGGCAGATCACCATGCCTAAGACCTTTCATCAAGAGAGCCATTCACCAAAATCAAGAAAGACGCCGTTCAGATAGATTATTCACGATACCTATTTGCTTAAGGACAAAACACATCCTTGTAAGAGAGAACTCCAATTGATATGCTTATAGGCCTTCTCCATATTAAGCTTGCAAAAGAATTTCTGCTTCGGTCCTCTTGGCTTTCCAATCAATGCATTTGTTGGCTATTAGAATGCCGTCAAGAGTTACTCTCCTTTACAAATGCTCCTTGGAATAGGGGAAAAAACAAAGCGTAAGACTCCCATAGTGTGAGCAGAAGAACCTTTGCTATATTTATATAAATCTCCCACCAACTAATTGGTCAAAGTATCCTTAAAATGAAAAAAGAAAAAAAAAAACCTAATAGGTCTAAAGTTATTTCTCTGTTGCCTCTTCAATTTTCAGAATGAGCACGGCAAATGTGGCATGGAGGCCCTCACTCATGCTTGACCACTTAGGAAATTCGCCCCTTTTTACCATCTCGTTCCTGTAAAGCCCGGGATAAAATTTCCAAATCTCGGAAGGCAATCCTGCCATGCTGCTGAGGTCCACCAAACAAATATATCCTTTTTCTGCTGCATTCTATAATTTTCGACTTAGTAGGTTGTTCTGTGTTCTCGATGTGCTGTCACGTTGTTCTCTATATCAATAATCTACCGTTCTTACGTAGGCATGATTCCTTTATCATGTTAAAAGTTCATTGGCTCGTGAAGTTGTTTTCAGCCGTTGTTGTGTTGCAGTTGATAAATACACGTAGGTTTGACTTATTTGGAAGATCTAAAGCAATGTTTATTTCCTACAGTCACATTCACAAACAAGTGCCCCAGCATTTGGAGTTGCTTATGTAGCCTTAGTATTGGAAAACCTTGACGACCCAATATTTTTAATCAGTTTCCATATTTGTGAACCAATTGCCTAATTCTATATTTGAGTAAAGTTTTCTACTTTTGTCTAAGGCTAATCCAAATTCACAGACTACACACAGATTGCCACTGAGTCATTCATGCAATGTTTGCACATTGTGATTTCTGCAGTTGGATCTTGTAAAATGTGGTATTGCTAAGCATTATTCTGCACCAATTAACAGATGAAGGAATTTATGGCATTATCTTTACTTCTGTGCAGTTTCTGGAACAATATGGGGAAGTAAGCATGTTGGACATAAAAGGTGCTGATGCAAGCAAGGTTATTCTTGTTATTGGGATAATGACTCTTCATTCGTTTGGGGAGGGATCAGGTGTTGGAGTCTCCTTTGCTGGCTCTAAAGGACTTTCTCAAGGCCTTCTAGTAACCTTGGCTATAGCTGTGCATAATATCCCGGAAGGACTAGCCGTGAGCATGGTTCTTGCATCTAGAGGGGTTTCTCCACAGAAGGCAATGTTGTGGAGCGTGATTACATCTCTACCTCAGGTAATACCCAGCCTATTCTTACTGTTGGGCTTTAAGCATTCATTATTGCAGCTTTTAATTATGGCATATCTGTATTAGGTGTCACTGCTAGATCTGCACTTCTCATTCTGCATATAAGGCCTGTTTGTACAGGGGAGGATCATCCTAAAGGATTTGAATCTAAAAAATAAGGGCATTGGCTTTCTCTGAAGTGTCCTGGGCAGAAGCAGAAGGTGCTAAAAGGGCACCCTTTTTAGATGTTGGTCTCTTGACAGAACCTTTCGAAATAATAATAATAAATAAAATAAAATAACATAGAATAAAAAAATATATATAAAAAAAGAGAGGAGAAAAAATGGTCTCCTGCCAGATACCAAATGGGTAAGGGTTATCCTTACCGATTTGTTCAGTGTCACCTTCATCAGAACAGGCTCTTATGGCCAATTTGGACCGCATGATTAAATGGTATGGAATTGCATTAGATGGAATTAACACCATTATTGCACAATGATTACATGTCTGGAAATACCATGGTATTTTGACCGTCCAATCCCACATTTGGGATCAAATTCTTCTCCTGAGAAATACACTGTATTAAGTGAAGCCTGCGTTTGGTGGACCATGAAATTGTAATCAACGGACCACATTTCACGATTGTTGCCGGTCACCTGTACACATGCAAGTTGAATGTCTCTTGTAGAGGCCACAAATGGATGGACAACATGGATAAAACACATGCATCAATGTGGGGCCCACAGATGTAGTGGACTTCGAAATCCACCAGAAATTCTGCCGTATTTGCAATTGGCTCTGGATGATATGATACCGGGATTAATCCAATCCTTCATGTTGTTTCCAAACGCTGGATGGAAATTGCATGGGACCAAATGCAATTCCATACCACCTAATCTCACCTTATACCATGCACCAAATAAGCCTAGGATTTGTTATTGTTCTCATTCGTGAAATCAAAGCCTTTTGCATTCTAAATTAAATGAGCATGGCATCCCAATGGACAGAGTGGTGAAAAATAGCAATTATGGTTTTAATGCAGTGGCATTTTCACACCAGATAGAGTGGGGTAGCCCGTGGGATGCAGGGACACTCTCGGGGTGGGTGACCCATGTGATTTGGGGCCCACGGGGGAGGTCTCGTGTTTGAGACTCCTCACTGGGGGTGATTAATGCGCATTTCACACCGGGCTCGAGAGGGGTAGCCCGTGGGATGTGGGGACACACTTGGGGTGGGCGGCCCATGTGATTTGGGGCCCACGAGGGGAGTTCGGCCGAGGTCCTAACCCATGAGATGTGGGGTTTGGGCTATGAGATGAAGAGATTAATTCGCCATGCTCTAACAGTTCGAGCTTTTAGAGCAAGTGGTTAATTGTCCTCCATCAAGTCTCTTCTGATCCCTTTAATTATTTGGCATGAGTCCCTCCTATAGTGTTGGGTTCTATTGAATTTTACAACTGAAATATTGAATCCTACTTGTGAGCAGCCAAAAAGTTTAATGGTTTTTTTTTTGTTTTTTCTTAATGGCGTTGTCCTTTAAGCTTTCCTCTTTCCTCACCGTTTTCATCAACATAACTACAAATGTTCTTCTTATTACTGTAGCCCATTGTTGCGGTCCCCTCATTCATATGTGCTGATGCTTTCCACAAGTTCTTGCCTTTCTGCACGGGCTTTGCTGCTGGGTGCATGATCTGGATGGTAATTGCAGAGGTTCTCCCGGATGGGTTCAAGGTGATATATTGGTTGAGTGAATTTGGTGGCCCTTTTTAAGTTGTGAACTTGTGAAAAGTTTACAATCCATACCTTGAAAAAAAAATATATAATTCATCTACAGACTAGCAGTTTAATTTCCAAGAACAAGCATCTTTCATGATACCCCAATCTTATTGAGGAACACTAAATAGGCCAAGAGTTCCCAAAGGGACATGGGACTGATGTGTACAAGATCCAGATCACTCATTCAAAGGGCCTCATTATTTGCATGCTATTGTGCATGGATGTTCCCACGTGCTCGTTTTCATAAACAAAATGACCACCACTGCACTTTTGGGTCATGTACCAGTTGAGCATTTAGGATTGTCTGGGTGGCCTCATTCTTGGACCACAGCCCATATATGGTGTCTTGCTGAACAAGTTGTCCGGATCTTGTACGTGCTTTGCCATCAGTACTATTGTGCAATTCATTCCACTTTTCGAAGGAATGATAAAGTTCATGGTTTTACCATTCGAAAGAAGAAAAAGAAGAAGAAAAAGCTCATGATATCTTTTCCTCCACCCCTTGTAGTCCTCTCTGCAGAAGTACGATTTTACTTATTTCTGTTGTTTGCAGGAAGCCTCACCATCTCAAGTTGCATCTGCCGCTACGCTTGCTGTCGCATTCATGGAAACTCTCAGCACAGTCCTCCAGTCTTTTAGCCATGACTACAGGTCTCTCTCTCTCTCTCTCTTTCTCTCTTTCTCTCAATGCTTTGCGTTCCTTTCCATCTGTGTAGCAAGGATGCTTCCTTTCATTCATGCTTCTGTTTTGGCTGCTCATAAAGTTAGTTATGCTTCCTAGTATTCGTAAATAGGAAGTGGCCCTCAAATAACATTAGTTTTTTTTTTTCACTTCCTCCTTGAAAGTTGTTTTTATAGATTAAAAGGGAGGGAGGGAGTCTCCTGCAATGATCCCACCCAAAGAGGACTAATCAATTCTCAATTCCTCTCTAAGTGCTACCTCCTCTGTCAAGACTGATCACCATTAGCAATAGGCCCCTAGAACCATCTACAGATGGTATTTCTCAATACAACTCTAATACCCAAGAGCCATCTTCCAAACATCCCATTGGGGGAGGAGGATTGTGTCTTACAAGGGTGACGGAAGCCTTCAACGACCACACTTAAGCTCTTGGCCTTAGCTGCAAGATCCTTCTAACCGGGTGCTGCTCCCGCTCCGAATCATGCTTGGACTGGTGATCCCACTCTCGTTTCCTACCTGTTTATACTTGAATATTGAGCTGGTCAATAAGCATGTGCGATGGAGCTTCGATACATTCAAGGATTCCCCTCTCCTCTCATATTCCCCAAATGACTGTAAATGGTACAAGCTTCCACAAAATCCTCCCCCTAGATTTTAAAGATCCTACTCCCAAGAGACTATACATTGGCAACAGACATGGGACGAGCCCAGTTGTCATTCAAAACCATATAGAACGTCCCCAAATCTAAAATGCCATAATGCTTTTAACAACAAGGTGATTGTTGATTTGTCCTGCCCTTCCATATATGAAGCCCATATTGGCAAATCTTCCTATTGATTTTTCAAATTACCCACCATGAGTGTTTTGTTAGCCGCTGCATTCTAATGGGAAGTTTAAGGGGCTCATTTTGGATGCACCATCCGAAGGGGCGTTTGAGGCCTAAATGCAATTTTGATCCAAACCGTTGCTTATGTTGTGGGTTTGTGTGCAATTTGCAAACCCCCGTCTCATCTCCTGCTCGATGAAGTAGGCACTAAAACACAGACTCAGCAAAAACCAATCAGATTGATTTTTGCAGAGTTGGTTGGAAAAGCAGGCTTGAGAGCGCCTGCATTCACACGTCTTTTTGAGTTTTAATGGATTTTTGGGTTTGTTCATGTTGCAGCTCCGAGGATGCATCGGGCTTCCTTGTTTCATTACTCTTTGGTCTTGGGCCATTGCTTGGTGGCTTCATTCTTGTTGCTTTTGCCCTTTCCTTCCGTTGTCAACACTCCCTCCTAACTGCCGTGGCATCCGGCATTGCCTTCGTCCTTGCTGCCTGGCGGCCCCTGCAGCTATTTTTGTCTTCAAAAATGGGGTTCCTCACCATCTCATTGCTCCTAGCCGCAGGCTCCAGCTTCTACCATGTGTCAACCTCCGGCATCTTGAGCCTCGCACGGCGCAAAAAGGTTTCCGTCAATGACCTTTCATCGACCACCAGCCTCTCGGTGAGTGCTCTCACGCTCCAGTCATTCTTAGCATGCGGGGCCATTGCCTTGCATGCTTTGGCGGAGGGGCTTGCGCTAGGTGTGGCTGCGCCAAAAGCCTATGGCCTAGGCCGCCACATGGTCCTTCCGGTTTCTCTCCATGGCCTTCCCCGTGGTGCGGCCGTGGCGAGCTGCATCTTTGGGGCCACCGACAGTTGGCGTGGAGCCCTTGCCACCGCGGCCCTGACAGGCTTTGCGGGGCCGTCCTCGGCGATCGGGGCGATTCTTGCAGGCATCGACTACAGTGGGCTCGACCATTGGATGGTCTTTGCATGTGGGGCGCTGCTCCCGAGCTTTGGTGGCATAGTCAGGCGTGCTGTGAAGTTGGACCTGTGGAGGAGCATCTACGGACTCGTGATCGGGACGGGGTTCGCATGCGTGTGTCTAACGTGCACCAGGTTGGTTTGTTTGCACACACCTTACTGCAATTCGGCTCCGGAGGCCGTGACATGATGTGGCAAGTTGGTGAGAACCGTTGAGTGCCAATGCTTGTGGTGGGGTATGATCACACCTGCTGAATTTGTAGAGTCAAAAAAAACAAAAAAAAAAAAGAGAAAAAAAAGAAGAAAGAGTATATTTCATGTTTAGTTTTTGAGAATATTTGAAATGATTTTATAGAGGGATTTGGCCTAATTTCGATGGAATGATCATAGCCGTTGGTTTGATCCACTAATGTTATGATTTAAAATTAAAAATTAAAAAAAAAAAGAAAAAAGAAAAAAATAGATCTACTACTGGGTTGATGATGTCTCGGATCTGGAGGTAAGAGGATTCGTGGAGCACATGCTGTTGCGGGCATGCATGTATAACATCTGGACCGTTAATCAGGTGGGACTCGCTAACGTAGGGAAAATTCGGCAATCCGCTGGTTAGATGGGCCGCATATGGAGTTGGGTTGACTCACTGTTCAGATTAGTTGTATGGCAATCTTGCCCCTCTCAATTGCTTACACGGATGGAGCATAATCCTAAAGTTACACTGGGAAGCTGATACCATCTGATTTGCAATTTGGACGGTCTAGATAGCTACATGTGCGTGCTACGTGTGGTAAGGATGGCGGGGATCTAGCCTGTTTAGCCGATGTTGAATATACGGTTGTCTTTATTTCTTTTTGACCAGGGGGCGTTCGCGGTGGGACTTCCTTATGGATGGCCCATCTATCTCGTACGTGGGACGTCAGTACGTGTGCCACAAAGGGGAGTTATTTGATAAGTTTGGCAAGAGCATGAGAGCGGTATGCAACGCTTAGAAATTGCATACTAGGTGAGCATGCTATTCGAATTTAACCGTCCAAATTGTGGGTCCCACCATAAAACGTACCTACAAAATCATAGCGGCCAAAAGGACCCCAACCGCTGATTAATTGGCATTCACATGTTGCATTTGTATGGTTGACTATTATCCGCACAATAGATTTTCGCCAATCGGCCAGCTAGGATCATTGGGTGAAGTGTAAATTTAGGGAGATGGCCCACTGGATGGTTTTATACGAACTGCATTTTACACCTGGCATATGAATGTGAGAGCATGAGTATGAGGCATGGCACCCAAACCCAACTGGGCAGGTGTGAAAATCACGGTGGAGATGCATCGTTTAGCTATCCATGATGGGCCCACATGGCTGCATGGCTGGGTTGTCAAAGCAGCTGGGTCCAGCCGGAGGGTTTTAAAGTCCCATGACTGGGCTGGTTGAGAACAAAAAGGGAATGTTTGGGACGCGGATTTCCTGCGAAAGCCTTTCGCAGGAAGTTCCTGCGCAAGGATTTTGGATGGGGCCACTGTGATGTTTGTTAGAAATCCAACCCGTTCATCCGTTTTTTGAGCTCATTTTAGGACATGAGACCGAAAATGATTAGGATCCAAAACTCAAGTGAACCATACTATATGAAACAGCGGGGAAAGGAATTCCTACTGTTAAAACCTTCCCAGGATTCACCTTGATGTTTATATTCCATCCAAACCGTTTATAAGGTCATTTTCACCGAGATGAAGTGAAAAGGCCAAGAAATTAAACCGATACAAAACTTTTGTGGCCATATAAATGTATCAACGGTGGTCACTAATCCCCACTGTTTCCTCTCGTGTGGCCCACTTGAGTTTTTGATCCTCCTCATTTTTGGTGGCATGTACTAAAATGAACTCGAAAAACGGATGGACGGAGTGGCTTTCTCACAAACATTGTAGTGAGCCCCACACAGAATCTTGCGCAGGAACTTCCTGCGAAAGGCTTTCGCAGGAAATCCGCGTCCGAATGTTTGGGTGTATTTTGCTCGGAGGGTCTGTGCGCACGTCTCCCACCGTCCAAAACGGTGGGCGGGAATCTCAACACTATTTGGAAACGGGTATATGGAAGTTTCGCATTTTGCTGGTTGAAATTGCTCCCAAAAAGATTGTACGCCGTTCAAATTCAATTCGAGTTTTTCACGGGTTGGATCACTCATCCACGTTGGCCTATCGTGGATGATAAGGGCGGTGGGTGGCGCCAATTAGGCAAAAGAGGAATTAAGGGTTCAGGTTGTTTGGTGATCCAGACCGTTGATCTGCTGGGCCCCACCTTGCATGGAGTGTCCCACATTACGAGACCTTACTGGTGAAACCTAAAACCAATCAAAGGTGGGACCCATCAAATTCAACGGCATGTACCACTTAACGATAGGCCCCAGGGAAGCTCTGAGGAGATGCTACCATAACAAGTGTGTTTGATCCGCACCGTTTATCTGATGGACCTTCTGTGAATATGTCCTAACCTGAAAATCAGGTCAGTGGATGGAAGGCTACCTATTTTTCTCTCTAGAAATATGATGTTTACTGGACAGATCGTTGATCTAACACACATTCACCGTGGGCCTTTGCAAAAGACGTCTCGGATTCTTCACACGTGTGCTAACTCTGGAGGTGCGGAGCGCTTTCTCTTGGCGTTTGCAAGTGCGCGTGTGCAAGCATAGCAGGAAATTCAAAAGGAGGTATCTGCATATCCCGCCCAGAGAGAGAATTCGTTCGTTGTCGGGGGAATGGCGAAAGAGGATGAGAACGCCTACGAAGAAACTCGCAAGAAAAGACTCGAAGACAATCTCAAGCGCTTCCAGGTGTCTCTCTCTCTCTCTCTCTCTCTCTCTCTCGCCTAAAGAGAAATGCAGGGAGAAGTTGTAGATGGATGTTTATATACCTGCATTTGCTAGGCTCAATCTCCTCCCATTGACAGCCCAAGTTGCTAATCTCTTTCGTTTGTTTCATCTGGAATTTATTTTTCTTTCTCACTCTGTTCTAGTAATCCTTTCTTCTGTCTATTCATGTAAAATATATGTGAAAAAAAATCTTTGTAAATCATGTTGCTTTTTCTTTGATTCTTCTATCTTCTGCAATGTGCATGTATCTATATTTTAAAAACAAATTTCTATGAAGTTATAAAGAGGATAAAAGTACATCTTTGTCTATTCTAGACGAAAAGACTATCAAGTGAGCTCTTCTTGCAAATTCTTTTATTTGGTTGATTTATTTATAGTTTTTTTCTTGAATTGAAGGACTTGGGGATTCTGAAGATTTCCAAAAGTCTCTCAGAGGTCACAAATTCTGGGAACAAGTTGGTGGTGAGTTTGAATCTTTGCTGCTTTGTTACTCACTAAGGAAATGTACTTGTTCATAATGCACTAAACGCATTTGATTGAGATTGATTTAGTTATTCATGATTCTTTTATTTGTAGTTTTTCAGTAATTGTAATCTTGGAATATTTCTCTTTCTTACTATATTCTTGTTTAGACTTGGTTATACAGTTTTTATATCTCAGTCCATAATTCTTTTCGTTCGTCGTTTCATATAGCATCGTCATGAGAAACCAAAATCAAAGGCAAGCCTAGAAACGTTGGAGCTAAGACGTTCTTCACGTGGAAGGAACACTGTTACTTCATACCGTGAAGTAAGACATCTATCTCTCTAGTGTCTCAAAGAATAAGCTGCATGTAAACTGTATTTAAGCACGTCCACAGGCATGGCAGTACAAGCTTGACGAGCTTCAGATACCTCCATATGTATGCAGGGGTGCATGCTTACATGTATGTTTTATCAATTGATTCAATCCAATTCCTTAAACTAACTGCATATCTGATCCACCCACTTCTGTTATAATATTTATTCATCTGTTTTTTGTGCCATTATGGTTAGTGTTAATTGTTGAGTTTTTGCTTTGAAAAATGAAGTTAATATTTTTAAAAATAATTTTATTATAGCTAGAAAAGAAAAGTATATTTTTCGTCTTACATTTTCAAAAGACTCGTGTGGATTTGTGGTTAGGAGTGTTTTTGCCCAAAATTCCTCCGTTCAATTTTTTGGAAGGTCGGTGCTTCATCATGTGAAGCACTATTTAAAGCACCATGCACACAGGGGTCATGGTGTGTTGTTAGTGGGCTATAGAGCTGCTTGGGGGCGTTTGGCGAACTTTGCACCTTGCATGTTTGTGGTCAAAGGTCCAGTTGTGGTGTCGGGTGGGCGCTTGGGATATGGTATTGATCAGGCTTACTAGGATTCTGGTGGTGGTTATGTGTCTCACCATGTGGCAACAGATTGACTGTTGGGGTGACTGTTCTTGTCTAGATGTAAATTTGTGATAACTGCGATGCAAAAAGGCATGTCTAGTGACATTGCATGCTGATGGGCTGACATTACGTATGAAGGGCGTGACAATGTCTAGATCAGTCATGAGTGATTGTCTAGGAAAGAGACAATGTCTCTATAGAACCTATAAATCCTTGACATCTTATTTAGGAGCAGATGTATACAATTCCCAATTCATCTGAGAGCGTTTTTTCAGCACATTGGTGTTATACTTGAGAGTTCCTTTCAGGAATATTGCTGTTGAAATCCAGAGTTGTGATTCCATTGTATCTTAAAGACCATTTGTAATTTCCATCTTTTGAACTTGTTGGAACATTCATATTAGGGATATTGAACGCTTAACTCAAAGTTTGAAACCACAAATCTGTATTTTCTTCTATCTCAAATCTGATTATGTCCTCCATTTATACTGCTTAATTTTCAACATTAATGAGTTTATGTGCATGTATCTATGATGTAAATATGCAATTCCATACATAAACAGAAGTTATTTCCTCATGTAAACCATCCTTTGCAATAGCTCTTGATTCTGCTAGCGGTCTAGTTATTTAAAAATTTAACCAAAGCCAGATACTTGAGATTTGATTTTTTTGTTAATTATTTGTAACAGGTTGGTGAGGATTTCCGCCATTTCCGCCATTTCCGCACAAGGTTGAAGTTTTGGATGAATGAGATGTATTCAATCATGGACTCTTTATCACTTATCTGGATGAAGTCCTTGGACTGCTAATACTTGTGTTGCGGTATTTTCAGTTATGGTAGAAGATCATCTACTGTGGATCATGCGGTTAGAACTGCCTCATATGAAGAGCGTGTGTCTGCAACGAAGAGTGCAGAGAAGCTCCAAAGTAATTTAAAATCTGACCACCCATCTTTTGTCAAGTCAATGGTTCGATCGCATGTGTCTAGCTGTTTTTGGTTGGTAAGCTAACATTTTTTCCCTTTTTTTCAAATCGGAGGCAATCAGTTCAAAATAATGGTGAAAGAATTATTGGATTCTACTGTTTGAAATGTGCTCAGACCATACAGATGGGAATATGATAAGGTAGTCTGATCTGTTGATATGATGGACCCCCTGTAGATGGGAGATGCACCAAAAATCTGCCAAATTGGAAGATCCTAACCATTCAGTCATGAAGAATATAGATGGATGATAAAGAAAATAAGAAGAGGAATATGGCTTTAGAGGTCTTTATTTACGGCCTAAATGCAATAGATAAAGTCCTAAAAAGATCTCTCAAATGTAGAGTTTGCTGTGACGCTGTCTTTAGATATAAATCATATCCTAAAGACTGGCATCTAAATTTCAAATTAAAAAAAAAAAGGAAAATAACAACTAAAAAATTCTAAATCTTGAAAGATCTTTCCAAAATACAAATGTTCTAATGACTTAATGACGAATAAGATCCTAGTAAAGATTTCCTAAGACACAAACCTCCCAAATCACCAAATACCCAAGGATGGGTTGTTTTTACATCCTGCCCCATAATCAAAGCAGGTCCATGATGGATGGCCTAGGTGCATCACACATAGATAATTGGTTAGGAGAAAGAATTACAAAGTCTGTAGAATACCTAAGAACGGATGTTTATGATCTTCTAATTTGGAAGTTTTGGGTAATACTCTCATCCATTGTGGGGTCTATGAAATCGACAATCTGGATATCTGATTTAAGGGTCCCGCTCGTATGAATTGGGGGAGTTGGGAGTTTCATGTCCAAATGCAGTGAAACCTATTTGTATGACAGTCTGTCATATGGTAAAGGTAAGAGAATTCAACTGTACATGCTTCATTTTGTTATGATCTCAGGGTCTTCCACATCAGTTTTGCAAAGATCACCTTCCTAGAAATGTGCTGAACATGATCTTGGAGGATGAAAATGGCTCAGAGTATGATACCGTCTACATTGGTAGCCGAACAGGTCTTAGTGGTGGGTGGAAAGGTTTTGCCATGGATCATAAACTGGATGATGGCGATGCTTTAGTATTTGAATTGGTGGAGCCCACAATTTCAAGGTAATAGCAATCTCTAAATATTTATTTACAAGAACCGATACATGTAAAAGTGTCATTCCCACCATCCGTGGCAATTGTGAATGGTGTTTGCCACCACCAACTAACTGGACCACCACATGGATGGGACATGGTCCAAAAGTTGTAATGATTTGAAGCTCCAATAGTTGGATTGTAGGGAAGTTTTGCTCATCAAATTTTGGATTTTGCCCATTGATTAACCATCCATATTTCGGGACACTTATTGGATGGATAAAATTGTATGGTCTATATGGCCTTGCATATATGATCCATCCATATGGTGTCCAACCACACTGATGGTCCAATCACCAAACACAACTGCTGTGTGTATGATAGAGATTTTCCAATAAGCACTTCATGGAAATCTATGAAGTGCATGCATCTTAGTAAGCATTCCTCTTTATTTCTTAACTGATATGACTTTTTACCCGTTCATAGGTGGAGTTGTTTCTCAGTCATTTCTGTTTTCTCAGCGAAATTTCTACTATAATACCATATGGTTTTTGAATATCATTAGCACAATCACCATCATCATCTAAGCCTTATCCCAATTAATTGGGATCGACTATATCAATCTTGTTCCACCATTCCACTCTATCAAGGGTCATGCCTTCGGTTAAACCATAGGCCATGAAGTCTTTCATTACTACCTCCATCCACGTCATTTTGGACCCTCCACTTGCTCTTTAGAGCCTTCATATAAAAGTTTTCACAAATCAATCATGTGCGATTCTTGTTCGCTGTTGCACATGACCTAACCATCTAAGTCTACTTTTCGTTGTCTAATTACCTATCGGTGCCACTCCTAAGTTCCCTCGAATGCATTTATTTCTAATTCCATCCTTCCTCATCTTGCTACTCATCCATCTCAACATCCTCATTTCAGCTACACTCATCTTATGGACATTGTTCCTTAACTGCCTAACATTTTTTCACATAAAGCATGGCTGTTCATAGAGCTATCGTATAAAATTTCCCTTCCAGTTTGAGTGGTATATGACATCACATAAAACTCAAGAGGCACATCTCTATTTCTTCCACCCAACTTGAATTTTATGGGCAATATCCTTCGCAATCTCTCCACTCTCATGAATTATTGATCCAAGGTATCAAAAGTTGTCAATTTGGAAACTTCTTAGTCAACAATCTCAACTAATTCCTTGTTTTCACTCCTATTGTTACTAAAATCACACTCCATATACCCAACGAGGTTTGGGCGAATGGTCTTCACCGTAGGTTTGCTCCCTACAGGTGAGGGTTCGATTCCCCTCCTTGGCTTTACCCGATACACGTGGTTGTGGGTGATTGCATGTATCCACAGGGATTAGTCTCACTTCAAAAAGAGGTGGGGACACCCTGTGTCTTCAAATAAAAAAAATTAAAAAAAATCACACTCCATATATTCTGTTTTAGTCCAACTAATTTTAGGGCTTGTTTGTTTCACCAATTGCCATGGAAATGTAAAGGAAATGTGCAACGATTACAAATTACTTTACCCGTCTCTTGGCAACATTTGCATTTGACCGCCCATTCTTGTGTTTGGTTTATCGGCAGTAAAATTGTAGTGATGGTAATTTTACATCACTTTAATGTCCAATTATCCCCAAAGTACACCGATTTTGCTGTTTTGATTTGAGTTTTTCATGCTAGTGCCATAAAAAGTGCAATGATTACAAATTCTCTCCTAAATACGACGATTCTCGTGTTTGGTTTGGCATTGGTAAAATTGTAATGATGACACTTTTCCTTTCAATTACTAAGGCAATTGGCGAAACAAACATGCCTTTAAGTTCTTTAGATTTTGAAGCATCCCTAAATCTTAGCTTGATTTTCTCTAGTTTTTTAACTCTATTTATCATAAATTCAACCATTAAGGATGAAAATGATCCATTTGGTTTTTGAACATCATCATCATCCTTGTCACCATCATCATCTAAGCCTTATCCCAATTAATTGGGATCAGCTAAATGATTCCTACTCCACTATTCCATGATTCCCATTCCACTATTTAACTCTATCAAGGATCATACCTTCAATTAGACCATAGGTCATCAAGTATTTTCTTACTACCCCATCCACGTCATTTTGGACCCTCTCCTTGCCCTTTTAGATACTTTGTTTTATTTCGACTAATTTTAGGGCTTGTTTGTTTCACTAGTTGCTAATGAAATGTACAATGATTACAAATTACTTTACCTGTTTCTTGACAACAAATGCATTTGACTGCCCATTCTCGTGTTTCGTTTATCGGTGGTAAAATTATAATGATGGCAATTTTACATTACTTTAATGTCAATTCATCACCAAAACACATTGATACTGCCATTTTGATTCAAGTTTTTCACGCTAATTGCATGAAAAATTGCAATGATTAAAAATCCCTTGTCTCCTAAATACAACGATTCCCGTGTTTGGTTTGGCAGTGCTGAAATTGTATTGATGACACTTTTCTTTTCAATTACTAAGGTAATTAGTGTAACAAACATGCCCTTAAATCCATTAGATTCTGAAGCATCCCTAAATCTAGCTTGATTATCCACAGTTTTTTAACTCAATTGTCATAAATACGACCTTTGAATGTTGGTAGTCATTGTGGCCTTGATGATGCACTATTGTTATTTACTCTATCTTTCTGATTATGGTGGAACTATACCCAACTGAGGTAGGAATTGGTGAATGGATGCTTTTGTTGTCTTCTGCATTTCTTTCCCAAACTTGCATTGGAAGGATCCACATTCTTAATACCTTCTTGGAAAAAAATCTCCTCTTACTGATGCAAAATGTCAAGGTCATATGAAAGGCAAATTCACAATATTAAGTGTCATGATGCACCACTGTGTGCAAGTGGAATGGTTAGCTGATCCAAATTGCTCATCTGATGGACCCATCGTCGATGGGGAATGTTAATTCTTCAATGACTGGCCTAGAAATAGATGGCAAGGAAAAAAAAAGATTATAAACGGCTGAGGAGAAGAGGTTGGATATTGGATGGCTAGGATCTTTCTTCAAGGCTATTGATTTTTATGCTATATTCCCAACCATTAGCATGTCTTATCGACCAACATGTGACTGCAGGTTTACATAGTTAAAGCATCTGAGAGTTTGAATGAAGATGATGATGAGAAACCCATCATCAAGGAAGCAAAATGTACAGGTAAATCAAAGAAGAAAGACAAGCAAGATGAGATCAGTGATGGATCTGCTCCTAAGAAACTCCAATTAGAAACTGAATCCACGAAGCGGGTCAAGAGAGCAGCAAGATGTGGTAAGTTATAGTAGCTTCATGCTCACCTGCAATGGTTGCAACTGCAAGTGAAAACTCATGACGATACGAAGAATCTGTGGGCACTGGATGCGTGATTTTGCATTTGGCTGCACAACAATCATCCATCCATTTTTTAATCCATGTTTTCCTGTGGACCCACTGTGCTACTGCTAAGTATTTGTTGGTATTCAAATATATTGCAATGATTATGAACAAAATATGGCGAAAACATCATGCATTAAATTTTGTCAATTTTCTATATCCTTTGAATGTTGGGCATTGAAACCCTTTCATGGGCATGGAAGCAACCTCAGAACAAATCAAACAAGCAATAGAGAATGAAAAAGAACAAGCAAACACAAAGAATATAGAAATTTTTATGTAGAAAACCCTTGCGAGAAAAAACCACAACACAAAGCGGTGATCAATCTACTATATCAGAAGAATTACAAGAGATGGAACAACTTACAGATGGAAAATCCTGGATCCCCTTCAAAATCCTCTTTGGCTCTCAAGCTCTATTCGTTTGAACCCTAATAATGTATTAAGATCGTATATAAATACTCCCGTACACAATTAAAAACAAAACCCGCACTCATGCAAAACTTGCGTGCATTGTCGATCGAATTGACAACGTCCAAAAATGTCTAGCGAGCAATCCGGAATTTTTGGGAATATTTTGATCGAATTGACATCCTGTCGATTGAATCGATTTGGCAATATGATTAAAGGCACTCAATCAACAATGAAAACATCATGCATTAAGTTTTATATTTCAAATACTCCCGTACACAATTAAAAACAAAACCCGCACTCATGCAAAACTTGCGCGCATTGTTGATCGAATTGACAATGTCCAAAAATGTCTAGCGACCAATCTAGAATTTTTAGGAATATTTTGATCGAATTGACATCCTATCGATTAAATCGAAAACTTTGCTTTTGGCAATATGATTAAAGGCACTCAATCAACAATGAAAACATCATGCGTTAAGTTCTATATTTCAAAAAAAAAAAAAAAAAAAAAAAAAACATGCATTAAGTTCCACATTTGATTGAGGAAAGCAGATTTTGTATGCATGTTAAATCAAGTTCCACTTATCTGAGATTTCATGCTATCATGGATTTTTAAAATTAAAAAAAAGAAAAGAAAAGAAAAGAAAATGCCCCAATAACAAGGTGTTGATCAAAGTATCAATCCCTATTTGATTGCCATGCAACAAAAAAATCAAAATAAAAAAATCCCCGACTTATTTTCAGCATGAAAAGATCACTCTTTGGTACAGTATGGGTAGAACTGTACACGAGCAGACTAAGGCTCGAGTATTCGCTCGACTCGACTCGGAATACTCGACTCGTTTGAGTTAAGTCGAGTACGAGCATGTTTCCACTACTTGTTTAGATTATGAGTAGAGTACGAGTCTAGAGGTACTCGACTCGGTACTCGACTCGTACCCGTGTATATAAGTCCACCCGAAAAAAAAAACCCTACCCCCCCCACCCACCCCGCCTCATTTTCCAGCAGCAGCGCCCAAACCCTACCCGACCCGTCCTTTTCAAGCAGCGCCCAAACCCTTCCCTCCCAGTGCCCGTCCGTTCGAAAAAAAAAACGGTCTCTCTCTCTCTCTCTCTCTCTCTCTCTCACTCGCCCCTGTCCCCTGTCCGGCGGTGCTAGAAGCCTAGACCTTGCCTCTGTCTGGTGACTGAGCTCTTCCCTGCCACTCATCTGGTGCTGCAGCTCGTCCCTGCAAGGCTACCACTCGTCCCGTCGTCTGTCGTCGCCCTGCCCTGCACGCAGCTATAGGTCGTCTCTCTTCTGCTCGCCCAGTAAGGTGTGGGGTCGATTTCTGCTCGCACTCGAACTCGCCTCGAAAACTCGGACTCGACTCAACTTGTTTACTACTCGTACTCGGCTTGTACTCAGGCGAGTAGAGTACGAGCAGGGAGTCCTTGCTCATTGGCCGAGTAGAGCCGAGTACGAGCAGCACTCGGGTGTTAAGAGCCGAGTACGAGTAGGGCGATACTCGACTCGACTCGACTCGACTCGTGTACAGCTCTATGTAGGGGTGTACATCGAGTCGAGTTGGCCTCAGCTCGACTCGGCTTGGCTCAGTCCTTGAGCCTGACTGGCTAGCTTGGCTCAGCTCGGTTCGGTAAGTAGCTCGGGCCAGTTCGAGCCAAAATCGAGATGAGTTCGCCTGTGCAGTATTTTCACAAACACTTAGACTGCACCTTCAAAATCTCATTGTATTTGAGACAGCAGCAATGGTTTTATAATTATTTATCAAACACCTTCTAAGCAACATAAAAATCAAGAAAAAAGGGGTATTGGTTTCGTATACATACCTTCCTTGCCACCAGCACACTTTGTTGAGTCATTTCATCAAACACTTGGTGAGCAACATCAATATCAAAGTAACCAAGTCACCAAACTGGTTCGATCCGAGTTGAGTCGAGCTGGGCCAGCTTGAACTCGGCTCAAACTCATTTTCGAGCTAAAAAAGTCGGCTCAACTCAGCTGGAACTCAGCTTCAAACCAAGTCACATTGAGCTTTTTCGAGTCGAGCGAGCTAACCGAGCTAGCTCGGTTCGTGTACACCTGTAGGTACATGTATGGTGAAAGCCAAATTCTTGCTAGAGAATCACCTTTCCGGAGAAAATAAAAATAAAAATGCTCGATAATTCTGGCTTCGGAGAATTGTGCTAACGCAGGCTGGCTCATACGATTTTAACAGGGATAGACGTTTTTCTTTTTGGCATAAAAAGACTAATGCCCGGCATCTTTAGGCCTGTTAGGAGACACAAGGAAGGGAGTGGATTAGGCGCAGCCCTTCCCATGGGACCCATCTTGATGTATGTATTCTTTATCTATGCTGCGCCTCTATTATTTCATATTATTTTAGGGCATAACCCCCAAAAATGAGATCAAATTCAATTTGAAATTTTCACGGTTTGGATCAGTGATCCACGACACATGGGCCCATCGTGGATGATAAGGGCGGTGGGTAGCTCCAATTAGGCAAAAGAAGAATGAAGGGTCCAGGTGATTTGGTGATCCAGACCGTTGATCTCCTGGGCCCCACCTTGCATGGAGTGTCCCACATTACGAGACCTTACTGGTGAACCTAAAACCCATCAAATTCAACGGCATGTACCACTTAACGATAGGCCTCACGCAAGCTCTGCGGAGATGCCAGCATAGCAAGTGTGTTTGATCTGCACCGTTGATCAGATGGACCTTCTGTGAATATGTCCTAACCTGAAAATCAGGTCAGCTGATGGACGGCTACCTATTTTTCTCTCTAGACACATGATGTTTACTGGACAGATCGTTGATCTAACACACATCCACCGTGGGCCGTTGCAAAAGACGTCTCAGATTCGTCACACGTGTGCCAACTCTGGAGGTGCGGAGCACTTGTTGTTGGCGTTTGCAAGTGCGCGTGTGCAAGCAAAGCGGGAAATTCAAAAGGAGGTATTTGCATATCCCGCCCAGGGGAGAGCATTCGTTCGCTGTCGGGGGAATGGGGAAAGAGGATGAGAACGCTTACGAAGAAGCTCGCAAGCAAAGACTCGAAGACAATCTCAAGCGCTTCCAGGTCTCTCTCTCTCTCTCTCTCTCTCTCTCTCTCTCTCTCTTCTCTCTCTCTCTCTCTCTTCTTCTTCTTCTTCTTCTTCTCCTCCTCCTCTCACAACCTTAGAAATCTCTCTCGCTCTTCTTCTCCTCTCACAACCCTAGGAATCTCTATCTCTCTCTCTCTCTCACACACACACACACAACCTTAGAAACCTCTCTCTCTCTCTCTCTCGTCTAAAGAGAAATGCAGGGAGAAATTCTAGATGAATGTATATATACTCAGATAAAGTTTAGAAAAAGAAGATTCTATATATATATATATATATATTTTCATCTTTCTGTCGTTGTTTTTGAAAATTGTTTATTTTTATTTTTTCAATTTTCTGATTAGGTAGATATCTTTGGAAATGGAAAGGAAGGGAGCAATCAGACAGGCGGAATTTATTGATTAACCAAAACCCATGAGTTTGTTGGAAAAAAAAAAAAGAAGTTTCAACATTTGCTTTTCAAGACAGTATTTCTTATACAGAAGTACACACAATCGTATAATATTTTAGTTTTCATTTAAATTTTTATTAATAGAAGGTTTTCTCATTGCGTAGCTCGAAAAACTAAAAAAGAATTATTTGAATTTGTTTTTACCAGCGAAAGGATCCATAAAATCACCAATTTGATTAGGGGTCGTTTGGATGCCTGCGAATGGGGCTAAGTTGTAATGATTTACAGGGAAATCATTTACACTCTGCGTTTTGAATGACCTGTTTTGCCTAATGATTTACAACATTTACCCCCATCTCATTTACAGGCACAAAAGGTGAGATTTCATTTACAGCCTCTCCATTTGAGCTGCTTAAAGGCTATATTTTGAAAGACTGGCTCTCAATTTATAGGATTTAAACTTACAGGCTATCCAAACATACAATCATTTACCTGTAAATCATTTACAGCTTACAGCCAAATAGGAGGCTGTAAATGGTTTACACCTGTAAATCATTTACCACTTAAACCATTTACAGGCACCCAAAGGACCCCTTGGGATTTGAGTTTTTTTTTTTTTCCCTTGCTGGAATTAAGAAAAATGAAATATCATTCTAGGTCCAATCTTTGGCCCATTGACAGCCCAAGTTGCTAACCTCTTTTGTTTGTTTCATCTGGAATATATTTTTCTTTCTCACTCTGATCTAGTAATCCTTTCTTCAGTCTATTTATGTAAAATAGATGTGAAAAAAATAAATTGTAAATCATATTGTTTTTCTTTTATTCTTCCATTTTGTTTCTCCTTTTAACACTAGTGCAATATGTGATGTGCATGTATCTATATTTTTAAAAACAGATTTCTATGAAGTTATAAAGAGGAGAAAATGATCCCTCCTTAATTTAGAGGCTTTATAATTAGTATGTGTGATTTATTTTTTGTTTCATTAATAGAAAGGTACATCTTTGTCTATTCTAGACGAAAAGGCTATCAAGTGAGCTCTTCTTTCAAATTCTTTTATGTGGTTGATTTATTTATACTTCTTTCTTGAATTGAAGGACTTGGGGATTCTGAAGATTTCCAAAAGTCTCTTGGAGGTTACAAACTCTGGGAACAAGTTGGTGGTGAGCTTGAACCGTTGCTGTTTTTTTACTCACTAAGGAAATTTACTTGTTCATAATGCACTAAACACATTTGATAAAGATTGATTTAGTTCTGAAGGATTCTTTTATTTTTAGTTTGTCAATAATTATAATCTTGGAATATTTTTCTTTCTTACTATATTCTTATTTCTTTGACTCGGTTATACAGTTTTTATATCTCAGTCCATAATTCTTTTCCTTGGTCTTTTCATATAGCATCGTCATGAGAAACCAAAATCAAAGGCAAGCCTAGAAACGTTGGAGCTAAGACGTTCTTCACGAGAAAGGAACACTGTTACTTCATACCATGAAGTAAGACATCCCTCTCTCTGACGTCTCAAAGAGTAAGCTGCATTTAAACTGTATTTAAGCATGTCCAGAGGCATGAGAGTACAAGCTTGACAAGCTTCAGGTACCTCCATATGTTGGCAGTGGTGCATGCTTACATGTATGTTTTATCAATTGATTCAATCCAATTAAACTAACTGCATCTGCGATCCACTTCTGTTATAATCTTTATTCATCTGTTTTTTGTACCATTTTGGTTAGTGTTAATTGTTGAGTTTTTTCTTTGAAAAGTAAAGTTAAAAAATATTATTATTTTATTATAACTAGAAAAGAAAAGTAATTTTTCTTGTTACTTATTCAAAAGACTCAATGTGGATTTGTGGTTAGAAGGGGTGTTCTTGTTCAATTTCTGGTAAGGACGGTGCTTCACCATGTGAAGCACTGTTTAAAGCATCATGCACAGAGGGGTCGTGGTGCATGGTTATTGGGGGCTATAGAGCTGCTTGGGGGCATTTGGCGCACTTTGCATGTTTGTGGTTTGAGTCTATGTTCCAGTTGTGGTGTCGGTTGGGTACTTGGCGTATGGCATCGATCATGCTTACCAGGATTCCGGTGGTAGTTATGTGTCTCACCATGTGGCAACAGATTGACTGTTGGGATGACTGTTCTTGTCTAGAGGTAACATTGTGAAAACTGCCATGCGAAAAGGCATGACATTGCATGCTGATTGGGTTGACATTATGTATGAAGACAATCTTTTTGTAGAACCTATAAATCCTTGACATCTTTTTTAAGGAGCAGATGCACACAATTCCCAATTCATCTGACCTTTGCTCCCTAAAATCTATTTCTGCCTCCTTTTTTGTCCACTTGAGTGTGTTTTTTCAGAACATCAGTGTTATACTTGAGGAGTTACTTTCAGGAGTATTGCTGTTGAATTTCAGAGTTGCGAGTCCATTGTATCCTGAAGACCATTTTGTAATTTCCATCTTTGAACTTGTTGGAACATTCATATAAGGGCAGTAAATCTGTCTTAAGATATTGAATGCTCAAGTCAAAATTTGGAACCACAAATCTGTATTTTCTTCTATCTCAAATCTGATTATGTCCTCCATTTATACTGCTTAATTTTCAACATTAATTAGTTTATGTGCATGTAAATATGCAATTCCATACATAAACAGACATGCTACTTGTGTAAACTATCATTTGCAATATCTCTTGATTCTGCTAGCTGTCTGATTATTTAAAATTTTAACCGAATCCATATACTTATGAGTTTTTTTTTTTTGAAAAAAAATTGTAACAGGTTGGTGAGGATTTCCAGCATTTCCGCACAAGAAAAAGAAAGTGTAACAGGTTGGTGAGGATTTCCAGCATTTCCGCACAAGGTGACATTTTAGACGAATGAGATGTATTCAATCATGAATTCCTTATCACTTACCTGTATGAAGTCCTTGAACTGCTAATGCTTTTGTTGTGGTATTTTCAGTTATGGTAGAAAATCATTTACTGTGGATCATACAATTAGAATTGCATCATATGAAGAGCGTGTGTCTGCAATGAAGAGTGCAGAGAAGCTCCAAAGTAATTTAAAATCTGACCACCCATCTTTTGTCAAGTCAATGGTTCGATCGCATGTGTCTAGCTGTTTTTGGTTGGTAAGCTAACATTTTTCCCCCCTTTTTTTTTTTCAAATCGGAGGCAATCAATTCAAATTAATGGTGAAAGAATTATTGGGTTCTAATGTGTCAAATGTGGACGGGACTATGATAAGGCAGTCCAATCTGTTGATATGATGGACCCCCTGTAGATGTGAGGTGCACCAAAAATCTGCCAAATTGGAAGATCTTTTTTTTTTAAAAATTTTTTTATAAAGGCAACTGAAAATCCATTAAAAGAGGGAAACAAACAAGAAGAAAAGCAAAAGAGAAACAAAAGGAATAGAACTGCTGAGATAGCAGAAAGCACCTAACTACCTAAAAAACTAAGATCAACACTATTCAAATCCTTTACATTGACAGCCCATTCTAAAATCATCTTTTTAGCCCTAGCCCCCACCGCTTTTGCAGTAGACAATCTATCATTGAAGCATCTTTCGTTTCTTTCTTTCCAAACCGCCCACCAAATCGCAAGAATGGTCATACGCCAGATCTTCAATTTGTTTTTTCCAAGCTTGACCCCGTTCCACACCATCAACATCTTCGCGGCTGACTTCGGAACACACCAGCAGAGAGAAAAAAGCTCGTAAAAATGAGAGAAGATGGAAGAAATAAAGGAGCAGTCAACCAGTAAATGGTTAATGGATTCCGCCTGACACATGCAACACAGGCATATGTTGACGATCTGCATGCCTCTCTTGACTAGGTTATCAATAGTTAGAATTCTATTATGAGCTGCTAACCACCCGAAACATCTGAACTTAGGAGGAGCGTGATATTTCCAAACAAAAGGAGTCGCATCACATAGAGACCTCTCCGCAGAGTAAATAGCGGCATAGAGGGACCTGACCGCAGGCAAATTGGAAGATCTTAACCATTCAGTCACGAGGAATATAGGTGGATGATAAAGAAAATAAGAAGAGGAATATGGCTTTAGAGGTCTTTAGTTAAGGCCTAAATACAATATATAAAGTTCTAAAAAGATCTCTCAAATCTAGAGTTTACTGTCTTTAGATCTAAATCATATCCTAAAGACTGGCATCTAAATTTCAATTTTTTTTTTTTTTTTTTTTTTTTAAAGGATGAAAATAACAGCTAAAAAAATTCTAAATCTTAAAAGATCTTAACAAAATAGAAATGTGCTTATGACTTAATGACGCATAAGATCCTAGTAAAGATTTCCTAAGATACAAACCTCCCAAAATACTCAAAATGATGGGTTGTTTTACATCCTGCCCCATTATCAAAGCAGGTCCATGATGTATGGCCTAGATGCATCACATGTGGATAATTGGTTAGGGGAAAGAAGTAAAAAGTCTGTAGAATCCCAGAGAATGGATGTTTATGATCTTCTAATTTGGAAGTTTTGGGTAATACTCTCATCCATTGTGGGGCCTATGAAATCAACAATCCGGATCTCTAATTTAAGGGTCTCACTTGTATGAATGGGGGAGTTGGGGACTTTCATGTCCAAATGCAATGAAACCTATTTACATATGGTCTGTTATATGGTAAAGGTAAGAGAATTCAATTGTTCGTGCTTCATTTTGTTATTATCTCAGGCTCTTCCACGTCGGTTTTGCAAAGATTACCTTCCTCGAAATGAGCTGAACATGATCTTGGAGGATGAAAATGGTTCAGAGTATGGTGCCGTCTACATTGGTAGCCGAACAGGTCTTAGTGGTGGGTGGAGAGGTTTTGCCGTGGATCATAAACTGGACGATGGTGATGCTTTGGTATTTGAACTGGCAGAGCCCACAAAATTCAAGGTAGTAACAATCTCTAAATATTTATTTACAAGAACCGAATTCATCAAGCATGTAAAAGTGTCATTCCCACCATCCATGGCTATTGTGACTGGTGTTTGCCACCACTAAACTTACTGGGCCACCTCATGGATGGGACATGGTCCAAAAGTTGTAGTGATTGGAAGCTCCAGCTGTCAGATTGTAGGGAGTTTTGCTCATCGAATGTGGACTTCGCCCATTGATTTTTTTTTTTTGAAAGGCAACACTACCAGGGCTTGAACCACGGGTTACTCACACACACTTCATTGTTTCTATCAGCTCATCTAAGGAGCAGGAGACTTTGCCCATTGATTAACTATCCATATCTCAGGAAACTTATTGGATGTATAGAACTGTATGATCTATATGCCTTTTCATATACGATCCATTATATGGTGTCCAACCACACTAATGGTCCAATCACTGAACGCAAGGGCCGGTGTGTGCATGATAGAGATTTTCCAGTAAGTACTTTGTGGAAATCTATGAAGTGTGTGCATCGTAGTAAGCATTCCTCTCAATTTCTTAACTGATATGACTTTTTACCCGTTCATAGGTGGAGTTGTTTCTCAGCCATTTTTGTTTTCTCAGCGAAATTTCTACTATAATAATATATGGTTTTTTTAACTTCATCAACACAATCATCATCATCATCAAAGCCTTATCCCATTTAATTGGGATCAGCTACATGAATCTTGTTCCACCATTCCACTCTATTAAGGGAGCTTCAATTAGATAGTAGGTTATCAAGTCTTTTCTTACTACCTCCATCATTGCCATTTTAGGCCCCCTCGCCCTTTTAGGGCCTTCAACTTGTAAGAACTCAATCCTAATCTGCACAATTCTTGTTCTCAGCTGCACATGACCTAACAATCTAAGTCTACTTTCACTTATTTAATTGCCTATTGGTGTTGCTCCTAAGTTCCCTCGAATGCATTAATTTCTAATTCCATCCATCCTCGTATTGCCACTCATCATTTCAACATCCTCATTTTAGCTACACTCATCCTATGAACATCCTGTTCCTTTTGTTGCCCAACATTTTGTCCCATAAAGCACGTCTATTCTTATATCTATCATATAAAATTTTCCTTCCAGTTTGAGTGGTACACAACATGACATGAAACTCCGGAAGCATGTCTATTTCTTCCACCTAGCTTAAATTTTATAGGCAACATCCTTCTCATTCTCTCCTCTCATGAATTATTAAGGTATCAAAAGTTGTCATTTTAGGAACTTCTTGATCAATGGTCTCTAACTAATTTCACGTTTTTAATCCTATTATTACTAAAATTGCACCGCATATTCTTTGTTTTAGTCCAACTAATTTTAGGGCTTGTTTGTTTAATCAATTCCCATGAAAATGTAAAGGAAATGTGTAATGATTACAAATTACTTTACTTATTTCTTGACAATATCTGCATTTGATTGCCCATTGTCATGTTTGGTCTATCTTTAGTAAAATTGTAGTGATGACAATTTTACATCAGTGTCAAATCATTAACCAAAATACACTGATATCGTTGTTTTGATTACACATTTCCTTTCCATTACCGAGGTCATTAGCAAAACAAACAGGTCCTTAAGTCATTTAGATTGTGAAACATCCCTAAATCTAGTTTGGTTATCCATAATTTTTTAACTCAATTATCATAAATTCGACCATCGTATGTTGGTAGTTACTGTGACCTTGATGATGCACTATCGTTATTTACTCTCGTCTCCCCTGATTGTGGTGGAACTATACCTAAGGTAGGAATTGGTGAATGGATGCTTTTGTTGTCAAGCTTTACTTTGTTAGGATCGACATTCTTAATACCTTCTTGGAAATATCTCCTCTTACTGATGAAAAATGTCTATGTCAATGAGAAAGACATTCACGGTATGAAGTGTCTTGATGCACCACTTCATGCAAGTGGAATCTTAGCTGATCCAAATTGTTGATCTGATGGACCCATTGTCAATGAGGAATGCTAGCTCTTCAGCAAGTGGCCTAGAAATAGATGGTGAGTAAAGAAAAAAAATGAAGATTACAAATGGCTGAGGAGAAGAGGTTGGATATTGGATGGCTAGGATCTTTCTTCAAGGTTATCATGTCTTATCAAGCAACATGTGAATGCAGGTTTACATAGTTAAAGCATCTGAGAGTTTGAATGAAGATGATAGTGATGAAAAACCCATCATCAAGGAAGCAAAACGTACAGGTAAATCAAAGAAGAACGAGAGTTTGAATGAAGATGATAATGATGAAAAACCCATCATCAAGGAAGCAAAACGTACAGGTAAATCAAAGAAGAACGACAAAGGAGATGACAACAGTGATGAATCTGCTCATAAGAAACTCCAATTAGAAACTGAATCCACCAAGCGGGCCAAGAGAGCAGCAAAACGTGGTAAACTTTAGTAGCTTCATACCCAGCTGCAATGGTTGCAAGTGAAAACTCGTGACCATACAGAATCTGTGGTTTAATATTATTATTATTATTATTATTATTTTGAGTGATTTTGCATATTGCAATGTAACACCGTGCATTAAATTTTGTCACTGTATATATCCCCTGAAAACTTCATGCATTGAGGAAAGCAGTTTTTGTATGCATGTTAAAATCAAGTTCTAATCATCTGCATGTATTGGATGAATTAATATTTTCTTCCTTTTTTTTTTTTTTTTTTTTTTTTTTTTTTTTTTTTGCATTTTTTAAAGAAGAAACACCACAATATCAAGGTGTTGATGCAACCAAATAAAAAATAAAAAATCCCCTCTTCTACTGCATGAAAAAAAAAGATGGCTCCTTGGTACAGATTCTTGCCATGCAACAAAAAGCCAAAACCCCCTCTACTTTGCTCCTCGTTACAAAAATATGGTGAAAGCCAATTTCTTGGTAGATCAAAAAAGTTTTGAATAGTGGGTGCTTAATCCCCACTGTGGTCGGTCCACTTGAACCTTGTATCTGCCTCATTTTGGTGCTTACATCCTAAAATGATACATATATAAAGCCCTCTCAAAACCTGAGATGGGGGTTGTACATAATCAGCATATCCTACATTGGTGTGCCACATGCATGCTATCCTTCTCTTTTCATTGACATTCAGTTGTGGGGACAGGAGAACATTCATCTTGGTGGTTTCAACTGGATATGTGCCATGGTAACATGGTTTAAAAATAAATCCAACAAACACAGGTGCTACTATTTCAAACAAAACAGCAGAAAGACCTACTAATGTTAAACAGGATTCGTCTAATAACACCGACAAAATGCAAATTCAACAATGACAGCCCCTCAGACACAGTTCACCCACGCCTCTGGCAGGCACACATTCAAAACACACAGGTATTGTACGGCCAAAATATAGCTAACAGCAAATAATTTTTTCCTAGAAAGATATCAAGCAAATGGCGAGAATGGCGCCCTTCTTCCTCTTTTGCAGAATGGACAGTCCTAAGTAGTCGCATCCAAAAATGCTCTTCCAGGCTGGCGATTGGCGAGAGGTCCATGGCAACCAAGAAGCTGCAGCCCAAAAGCAAAAGCAAGCAGGTCATCAGATATGACATGTAGGGAACAACAAGAATTGCAATATATGTAGATGCTCAAAACCAATCCATCCAATCAATCAGGATCCAGCCAGGGTTCATCTGGGTGATCAATCAGGTTGAAAACAAGAACAAATTGAAAGTGTCTGCATTCATGTGAAAGCCCTTTTCAGCAAATGTAATTTCAGGACCCATGGCACATCTTTAGTGGGGACCATTAATGGGCAGCCTGGACATCGCAAACATTGCAGCAACATGAACAGTGGTAATTGGCAACTGACCACATGGTCATGTGCCTTCTGTCCACACAAGTTACTGAACCACGGTGCACATGATGAGAAGAAAAGCATTATTAGGTTGAGAGAGAAAACAGACCTTAGCATTGACACCATCAGAGACGATGCGGTTCTCTTCCTTCCATTTAAGGTAATCAGTGCGGCTGTATTTGGTGAAACCCCTGAAAGCATAAGATAATGAGGTTGATGAGCAATTGTGTATAAAGGTGACTTAAGCATAACACTATAAAAATATAAAATCCTCCAACATGTCTAGACCAGATGTGACTTTTAATAGTCTCAGTAACACAGCATCAGATTCAAGGAAGAATATGTAGTTAAGAGATCCAAAGAGACCTCCAGTGCAACCGGTACACCATAGTAAGCCATTGTGCCAACAGATAGAAGTGGAGCACACTAGTGATGTACTTGTGACATTCATCCACTACCATCAGATGCTTGACCTCAAGTTCTGTTACACATATGTAAGCCTGATCCAAAACTAAGGAGGAACTAGTTGGAGGTGCACACCAACCGTAGATTTCAATAGAGGGCCCATCATTTATATGTATAATCTATGATATTAGGATGCTTCATATGGACCAAAATCAGGCTATTTTTCAACTCAGTGGACCCATGTGCAAATCAAAGGCGGTCGTTTCCTCCCATTTTGTTACCCATGCTTGAGACCTACTGGAGTGTTGGGTCAGATTATATATATATATATATAATATATATATATATATATATATATATATAATATATATATATAATAGACCCAGTACCATAGGCTTAACAGTGATACCAGTACCATAGGAGCACACCTCTAAAAATAATCTAGCCAATGTTGAGGGGAAATAGAACCAGTACCATAGGCTTTACAGTTTCACCCATTCCAATTTACTCAAATAGGATAAAAACTGCTGACTCCCTGGTAATCTACTGGCTCAAAAAAAAGAAAAAAAAAGTAAAAAAAGACCATATCTAATTTTCGAAACGTCAGTTTCTCTTGTTTTGAAATCAAGTGACTAACAAAAATTTGCTGAGAAAACCAATGACGAGAAAACTTGTTATCAACTAGAACCTCAGTTGCATCAACTCAATTGGCTATATGGCCAGGTGTAATGTCCTGACTGACCATGAATTTTCGTTTATTATTATTATTATTATTTATTTTTATTTTTTTAAAAATAAAATAAAATTTGACTGACCATGATTTTGGTGATCAAGAACCTTGAGCTGATGGCCACATCCCAAATAATTTTATGCTGGAAGATCCTAGCAAATTGCTCCCAGTAAATGGTAGCATTTTTTCTTATGTTCATAGGCCGTTGAACTAAGGATTAGGATGTTCCAATTTATGAGATTCTGGGCAACCTCATCCGTGGTGGGTCCATGGAATCAACAAATTCAAGTGACTAAGAAAATGGGTCCCACTTTCACGGTGCAGAAATCAGGCAATCATATCACAACATGCAGAACAGTTTTGTGGATTCTACAAGGAGAGTAGAGTGCAAATATATACCATTTCCTGCTGACGATGATCTTTTGGCGGCCGGGAAACTTGAACTTGGCACGACGGAGAGCTTCCTGAGCATTATGGCTGTTGGAATCTTTGCAGCGAACAGATAACAGGACCTGGCCAATGCTCACCCTGGCACATGTCCCTTGTGGCTTCCCAAATGCACCCCTCATTCCAGTCTGGAGCCTATCAGCCCCAGCACATGAGAGCATCTTGTTGATACGCAAGACATGGAAAGGATGGACCCTAACCCTTAGATGGAAGGCATCCTTCCCAGCAAACTTTGTCATGTACTTGTTGCAGGCAATACGCGCAGCCTCAAGAGCCTCACTCGAGACGTTTTCCTTCTCCCAACTTACCAGGTGAACACAGAAAGGGAACTCGTCAACTCCTTTTCTCTTCATACCAACATCATAGATCCTGATCTTTGGGTCGGGGACACCACGGCAGTACCGTGACTTTGGGTACGGCTTGTTTTTTATCTGCCGATAGCATCTTGCTGGTCCTGAGAATGATAAGGGAAACCCAGTCATTGAAGTTACAAATATGCCATTTCTCTAAAAACAAATAACAGTCTGAGACCTTAACATGATTGAATCATACATGTCATTTCTGGAAAATTTGGTGCATAAGACCTTAATATGGTTCGATCAAATACCACGTAATCAAGGCCACTTGCCAATTCAATTATTTTGATAAGCCTAGAATGTAGTGAAAAAGAGAACCACTAGTCTTTCCCTGAGCAATCTTTAAGAAATAAGATCAACTGGTCTGACTAATAAATACAAATTTATAATGGTTTGATATGCATGAAATCATGACTTTCGCCAATTAAATGGTTCTTACAAAGTTACAAATACAAATGTATAATGGTTTGATGTTGGCATGCATGATTCTTGCAAATTATCTTTCAAGAACAAGGAGAAGGTCAATGCAGATTCACTTGGTAATTGCCTAAACATGCAACATCTAACAATCCTACAGATAGTGATGTAGAGCGGGCCGTGGACACTTTCATGGCAAAGATGGATTAGAGAAGGCCCGATCGGAGGCGGAAGTGATCGGGACCGTCAAAACCCAAAAACAGGGGTATCTTGCAAATCCGAGTGAGTTATTCGACGTATAATATATGATTTTGGGGTAGAAGCTACTTTAGCTAACCAACCAACCCACTACGCAGGTTTGCCCACACTGGATTTGCGAGATTCCATCATATCGACGGTCAAAATCCCATTGTATTTTCGTTTTTACTTGTTATAGTAAATTCTAGTTTGATCATAACTTTTGATCCATTGAGTTTTAGTAGTAGTGCCCAACATGAAAAGGGGTTTTCTAAGTTGGGAGAATAACGTGGTTGGCCAAATTGTACACTTACTATTTTTGGCCGAAAACCATGAAGTCTAGTAGAAATCATGACCGCAAGTCACATTTTTTTGGGAGTTTGGGTTGGAGTTTGATTATGAAACTTCTTCCTAGGTTTGATATCACCATTTAAAGGATTGTAAATTCATTTTTATCATCGATTAATTTATTTTCGATTTTATTAGAATTTATTTCTATTTTCCTATTTTCCTTGTGGATTCGAGGAATCTTTGCGAGGAGTCCAGATAAGCTATGTGGATTTAGAGTAATTATTCCTTGAGGAAGATGGTGATCAACCTTATCACATCAATCCCTCTGTTAGATCAACTAAGGAGAAAAGATTTTAACATATCATTTTGAGGAAATGGTTTTAGTTGCTTTTTGAGAAATGCCTTGGAAAAGGAAATTGATTCCTACCTCTTTTTTGGTTTCTCAAACAGAGGAACCAGTAAAATCAAAGGTATTCATCTTATTTTCCATGGTTGAACATGGTTCTCTCTAAACAAAAGGTTATAAACAAAAGAAGAATATTCCCACAATATGGAGCACAAGCTCAAAGAGAACAGAGTTCATGCTTCCCACCATGGGACTAACGAAATGTTTGCCTACCAACAAGAGTGCTCCCATGGCACCTGGGAAACCCCTCAACCAAACTGATCACATCCAAAATATTCCCTACAGCAATAATTTACCACATCGTGAGATAAATCTGACGAATCCTAACTGCCACACGCTGATAGCTAAGGATGGAAGTGTGGATCACAAAGCACACGTCAAACCTGAGGAAGCCAAAGCACTTTCCCATTTCATCGACCAAATGCAAACCATCCCAAAAGACTGCAAATCGCAGATTTTTTGCCAACTTTGAATAACCAACTTCTACTCTAGATCGCAGACCCATTGGAAATTGGAATCAAACAGTCTATCCTACTCCAAGTAATCTGATTCCAAAGGATATTTATTATGAGGAAGCCTTAAGGACCTAAACCTAAAAAATCTGTGGAAAAGAAATTGATTTCCACTTATAGGACATTTTACCTTGTTTGTGGAAAAAACAATAGAGCTTTTCCAGAAATATGTCATTTGTGGTCTAATCAGATGACATGTTGCTTCTAACATAGGGACTGCTAAAAGTAAAATTTGGGAAAAAGAACCAATTGTATGGGAGATACTTCAAGAAGTTATGCAGGGACATCCTTTATTGCTGAATAGAGGACCCACCCTGCATAAATTAGGTATACAGGCGTTCCAACCCATTTTAGTGGAGGGACACGTTATTTGTTTACGTCCATTAAGTTCACCCTTCCAAATAAAATATAAATTGATTTTCCACCACCGATCCTAGATTTCAATTTCAACGAATCCAAACGGGACTTAACAAGATTTACATTTCAACAATCCAAAAACGAAGAGATGGGTCGAAACCTTCACAGACTCCAATGCCAATTGATTTCTACATTAAGGAATAGAAACAAACATTCGAAACATCATCAGCTGATCTCCAGAATAACTTCCTCAACAGCAGAAATAGTGAAGTTTAGATTATGCATTTGATTCCCCTGAAATGAATATCCCATATTCCACTTTAAAACAGCGAAGCTCAAGCACCAAACGGACGGTAAATATACAAGATCAGATAAAACAATGACAAAGCTCTAAAAAAAATTCAAATTACAGATGTCATGAATAGCATATTCCTTGCAATTCCTTCTACGTTCTAGATCAGACAATTACAACAAGCAATCAACTCATGAAAAAAAAAAATCAAATGACATAAACCCTAGACCAGCATAAGAATCCCATTGACGCAAATCATTCACCGATTCAAAATCAAATGGCAGCAATCGAACCGTACATCACAGAAAAATCAAGATCCATCCAGAAAAACCAGACCGCGAAACTATCCATCGGATCGCATCCCTGCCCGAAATCAAACGAATGCGCCAAAAGAAACAAATCCTTCTGAAATCCAGACCTTACGAAAGAAACAAATTGGGAACAAAATCGAATTTCCCATTTTTTAAAAAAACCTAGAACAACAAAAAAAATCACATAAAAAACCGATTTCTTCCCAAAATTCTCGCATGATCTAAATCAAGAGAATGAGAATAGAGAAAGATGTAGAAGAAAGATCGAATCTGCTTACTTCGTCCCATGGCGGGTCTGTTCTCGTCGTCTACTAGGGTTTGTGAGATAGAAATGAATAGAAATGAGACGGTATGGAGGCTTATATAGGGTGAGGTTGCTTCAAGCCCTAGAGCCGTGTCCTTTTGGCCAAGGATTTTAAGAAAATTACCATTTTGACCTAATGACGCACGCACAAGCGTCTTCGGAACGCAGCTTCCGTGCGCGCTTGCGTAGTGCTACGTTCACATGAAAAGGAACGCGGGTTGCATTGACCCGCCCACTACCGACGTGTCCACAGGTCGGTGCTCTGTGGGCTCCATGATATATGTGATTTATCAACGTTGTCCATCCATTTTTCCAGTTCAGTTTAGAAAGCCCATAAATAACAGATCCAAATCTCAAGTGGACCACACCACATGAAATATTAGTGATCAAACGGCCATCATAAAATAATATTTTCATGGCTACGAAAGTTTTGGATGAAGCTGATATTTGTGTTTCCTTTGTCCAGGTACATGTGTACTTAATCAACACGTTGAATGGCAAATAAACATTACAATGAACATTAGTAAGCTTTAAATGGCATGTGTGCAATCGCCGCTATTTTCCTGTGATGGGTCTACTTGAGATTTGGATTCACCTTAATCTTCGGCTCATGGCTTAAAATCAGCCTGCAATTGCATAAAACACATATATCATGGTGAGCTGCGGAGCACCCAATAACGGCATTGGTACTAGCACGATCGAGGGTTTGAGTACCATAGGTGGTGAAATTCCACTACGGACGCATGGAGATAACGATTGCAATTATAGAGCACTGGAAATACCCCATTCCAGCAATAAGCCGTGTGTCACAAAAATTCCTAAAGAACCAATTGGATGAGAGTAAATGACAATTTAAAGTGTGATTAGATGGAAATAAATGCATTGGAATAAAATGAAATGAGAGTAAATAATATTTAAATGCATGAAAATGAAAAGAAATAGGTTGGTAATGAAATTATTTATCTATTTATAAAAGGAGTTGAAAGTAAATAGAGTTAAATGCCGTTTTGAGTTTCATATGTTGATGATACATTGGGATCCTTACTCTTGCTCCATTGATAGACTCTCAGGAGTTACCGTGTGTGAAAAAAAAATAAAAAACTTACTAGTTACATTGTTAAAATCATACCAATTGAATGATTCAAACCATCCAAAAGTAGGTCATTTAAATAAATGGTTAAAAAATGTTAATAAGTTGCTTGTTTGTGATTCATATGCTTGTGGTGCACCCAAGGTTTAAAAGTTTCTCATTTTTTGATAAAAGTATATATTTCAACAGGCTTATTACAATCATTCCATTAAATACCACACACATACTAATTTGAAATATTAAAATTGATTTGGAATACCACGTAAGTTCTCATGAAGATATCGAAACTTTTCAATGTATTCTAATTCTTTACATTTACTCCTAATCAAGTAGAATATTTGAAATTTAAATGCATTTCATTTACTCTTATCCAAACATAATTAAGTAAGCCATTTACTCCCACTTCATTTGCTCTAATTCCCTTTCTCATTCAACTCCACTTACAAGCTATAAGATGAACTATTATATAAAATGACCATTTTCCCTTTTCCATTTTGATACCATGACTTCACATGCATTTGGTGCTTTTTCATTGATGCTTGACTAGTTGCATCCAACAAGGTGTTAGGCGTAATCTACATCCTGAAAATGGAATTTGGAAATTTTATTATTGTGAATTGTATGCGACAAAGGTTGAGAGCCTCACACCATGAAATGACTTCTATATAATTTTTTTTTAATGGTGCACATGACCTTTATATTGAGTGAAAATGCTGTGAGGATTGCATTTAGAAGGGCGGTAGGTGTACTCCTAGTGCTAATAGAAAGTTCATGTGTATGTGATAAGTGCTAATAAAATTCTTATTTTGCTAATAATCCCATGACTAACACACACATCACACTTTTTCATTAGTGTAAATAGGTGCATCTAACACCGTATTAGGTACAATCCACAAATACATACCCACGAATTGACAATTAATGAGCCAAGTAAGCCGTAAATCAGCTGAAAATAATTAGAGCCTACTTTCGCTAATTTAAACACATAAACAAATAGGATTGCTGAAAAAAAGATATATCTTTAGAAGTTTCAAAATTTTACTTTTGTCAGCACAAATTAAATGTTACTAAACATTTTTGGAGAGAAGCTGTCCTCTACTAACGCGTCTCATCCAAAGCCAATAAAAAAGCATGACACATGTATTTTATACAATAACGAAACTCACCATGAAGATTTTCTGCAAGAAATGATGAATTTTTTTTATTTTTTTAATTTATTTTTTAGTGTGAGTCCCATGTTTGTAGTAGCACACGTGGCATTCTTTCTTTGGTGAAGGCAGTCAGGGAAGTGACTCTTGGAAAGACACCCCCAGCATGGTAATTCAAGGTTTTTATTTTTATTTTTTAATTTTTTAAAATGTGATGATGCTTGGTATACTAGGGCATCCTTTATTTAGTATCAGATTTTCAAATGTTAAGTGGGGCTCATGATTCAGTGATCCAAACCAGTAATAAGATGGGCCTCATCTAGGATGGCCCACGCATAAAAAAGTCCCATGAATTAGAAGATCCTAGCCATCACATATTAATGTCTTTTATTTGTTAAAAGCTCACGGATGCTATATTTCCTTTTCCAGAGCCTACTTGTTGGCTACTAATTCTAAGGGTTGGGAGTTCCAGATATAGGTAGTTTTCCATCGTGGCCGGTAATACCAATGGCTTGATCAGTTAGGCCCACTGCACAAACTAAAAAACCCAATCTGACCGTCCAAACTCTGGTGGGGCTTCGCAGAGTACTGCATCTGGCCAGATAGGTGGGGCTTCCCAGCATACATGCTGACGTGAGACATGATGTGAGATCTAGACAACTCATCTCAGGTATGGACTCTGAGCATATGCCCAAAATGGATTGGGTGAGGCCGTAACCGTAGGGCCCACCTTGATGTATGTGTTGTATATCCCCACCGTCCATCTGTTTTTGCCAGCTCATTTTAGGGCATGAGCCCAAAAATGAAGCAGATCTAAATCTCAGGTGGACCACACCACAGGAAAGAGTGGTGATAGAACACAATTAAAAATTCCTAAAGCCCACCGTAATGTTCATTTGCCATCCAAACTGTTGATAATGAAGGGAAAACACAAATAGCAGCTTGATGCAAGACTTTTGTGGCCTGCAAGCAGTCAGTCACCACTGTTTCCTGTGGTGTGGTCCACTTGAGATTTGAATTTACTTCATTTTGAGCTGGCAAAACGGATGGACGGCGTGGATATACAACATGTACATGAAGGTGGGCCAGCCTCACCAAATAAACGTTCTAGGTGCCCCGGGCAGAAAGAGACTGGTCCCAATCCCATCATCAGGCAGTTGAAGCTCGTAAGAAAAAGAAAAGAAGAGAAAAAAAAAAAAGGATGGTGAGGAAAAATGACCGATGGGTCACATCTTACGTACGTGTGCAGCCCAACCTGGTTTATGCCACGCTCACAATTTGCTAATAGCTTGGGTCGCACAATTTGCCCATGATGACTCACCACCTTCCACGTGGCACACGTGTAACACAATTTGAAATGTGGGTCCCATTGTGGATAAAGCATAATCATCAGATCTTAAACACCTGAATTAGGGTTGATCAAATCAGTTTTAACTTTCAAGCAAAGCCACGTGTATGTTGGGCAAGTGCAGAGCCACACGTGCCACCAAACCCAGAAGATGGCACTCATGTTCCATATCCAGGTAGTTCATTAGGTGGGCCCATTGTTTATGTGACTTGGGGCTAAAAGTAAGCTCTTTGGCTCACCAGCTTTGCCAACACATTTACAAAAGATGAACGGTCAAGAGAGTACCCACATTCTGCATTCAACCTACATATATGGTCCACCTGATGAGAAGACTGGCATGATCTGTGGGCCAGGAAACATCAAACAATGAAGCCAGCTTGATGAACACTCAGGATTTCAAAATTGTCATGTGGGAGTGTTGTATTTTGTTTTTAAAATTTATTTTTTAAAAAAGAAAAAAGACACAAGGAATTTCATATATTTAAAATTTACTCCAAATTTAAAATTTTTGTTGCTTTTGAGTAGTGGGTATAGTCCCACATCGGATTTGCCAAAGAAGTTTTTTTATACGTTTTTTTTGCACTTTTTGCATTGGGACTTGAACCCTATGCAGGGGCATGTGAATTTGGTCTTGTGAGGGGCTATGCCAATATTTCTAATTGACCACACGCGTGCATGAACCAAGCCACACCATACCGAGCCAAGTCCGTGTGTATGACAGGACAGTCCGTAGATGCAGGCGTACTCGTACTTGTTCCTTTTCATTTTAAACCAGAAAAATATGACCGGTCAATTGGTCGCACTCGTACTTGTTCCTTTTCATTTTAAACCAGAAAAATATGACCGGTCAATTGGTCGCACTTGTTGGGTTGAAATCTAACGGACCAAACCCTTTCGAACTAGTGCTTAATGCACCACTTTGAATTCTATATAAGGAATTCAATTCCGTTTTCAAAACTATGAAAAGAAAATCTTTCTACTCTTATGAAAACTCTCTCTGTTTTCTAATTTACGAGTTTTGGTTTTTGACTCTATCATTGAATTAACTCAGCACTTTCTGGTTAAACTATAAGTGGTTCGAGCCCACATATAGTGAGTGCACTGCTGGGACCGAGTTATAGTCGTTGTATCGTGGAAGTCGATTGCTCTGAAAACCTGTTGTACTTGGAACGTTGTCCAAAGATAACAAATTCAATTTCAAGCCTAGTGACTCACATCACACCTGGACTCAAATCTATAAATCTTTTATCTTAATTTTTATTTTCAATTTTAAATAGTCTACTTTATTCAACCAAATATTCCAACAAGAATACTGCTGATTCCTGTCCACAACTGCAAGCCATGGTCCCTCCAAATAAATTCCTTTTTCAAATACAACAGCTTGGTGTTTCAGTACCATCTAAAACACACAACCCAAGGATTGAAATCCGTTACTGTGGACCACCAACCGGTTGCCACTGAAACTGGGTCATATCGCCCACACATCGGGCGTTACCGGCCGACAGAGCTGTATCATTCATGGATGAAACTGGGACATAATGGTTTGGGAAAGCACTTTAAACCTTGCATACAACTGCATTTGAAAATGTACAAGTCCATGACCATGTCAACGAGGCCTGATGGTGGGGACCACAGTGCTACGAAGGTCGCTGCTGGAGATCTCGGACGGAGTAAAAGGATCGGTGGTAGTCGAGTATGACGACGATGGCAATGGTCCGCTTCCAGCATCAGTAGTTGTGAATTCTGATGGTGTGATGTCGGTTTCAGGCATCCTACGCCATATGATCTCCAACTCCCTGACCACCTCAGCCATCGAAGGTCGCTCGTCTGTCTCATCATGGCAACATCTGAGAGCTAATGAAACGAACTGCTCGACACATTCGGAGGAATACGAGCCCATTCGGCTGTCAATGACCGAGAACATCAAACTGGACTTGTATGCCAAGTTCACCTGCAACCGAAGAATAGAATATGAGACGACAACCGTCAATCCAAAACAAAGACCGCATTTGAGATGCATGTACAATAGGCCACAAAACATAGCAGCTGACAATGTTGCTGTACAAAGAACTTTGTTCAAAAACACACATTGTGCCATGCACATGGGATCCACCATCCGTTTCTCAAAAATCTGGGACATAACAACAATGAATAATCTATATGAATGCTATTTATATTTGGTTCTTGTATTAATATGGAAGTGTTTGGTTGCACCAGACATCATGAAATTTCATGATATTTTGCACCAAATTAGATTTTTATTTTTATTTTTTTTACACAGGAACCCGCACCCACACACTCATGCCGTGGTGGGATTTCAACACCCATGGGTACTCAGAACCCTTGACCTAGTGTTGAAACTCTTGCACCAAATTAGACTGATTATGAAATATCATGATTTTGGTGCAACCAAACACACCCTAAAGTTATTGTTTTCTGATCTTTCCAGCATGCTAGATTTAATCAAGTAGTTAATGTTTACAAAATTTACTGTACATATATACATAAATAAATGTGTGCATGTGTATGTATTATGCCATGTAAAAGATTTAAAAATAAAAAATAAAAATGAACCCAATACCATATGATTCAATTAAAACACATCCCACCAGTATCTGGTACTGGTATCAGTATCTAGTCTGTCCAGCATAATATATTATTGCATACATGCAAGCATCCAGATGGACCGTGATTAGTCTGGCTGTTACTGGGTGGTCCCTCCTTGGAATGCCCATGCTCCTAAAATCGTTATGATTGAACAATCCTGTCTGATCAAGAACCTGCAGATGGACAGTTACACATGCACTCAGAGATCGTACATGCATCCATCCGCATTCAACAGCCAAAAATCCGTTCTAAGGGCATTGTTTATTAAATAAATAAAAAATGCAAAATCTTGTAATAACCAACCACTAGTACCTGGAACCAACTAAGGGGTTTGGGTTCAGGTTCAGGTACCATATTTGAGGTCCCAGACACGGATCCCATTGGGTATGGGTGCCCATTAGGTTTTTTGGACCTTCACTCCAGGTTGGGTCCTGGTCAAGTAAAGGGAATCTACATGGTTGGACACACCAAATGGGCAGTTGGATCTCACACACAATTGCCACATTAACATTGGACACTTCTCGTGTGTAGAAATGTTCTCCACGTGTGGGCTAATTAATTTTTCAATTGTAACCAACTTGATGAATGTAATCAGCCTATGTAATAGACTATAAGATAGCGCTTGATTGTAATCAACCCATGTAATAGTTTATTACATTGTGCCTGCGGAAGTTTTGTGCTCTCATTGCTGGTGAGGGTTGCGTCAGGTTGGCAGCCATTGTCAAACTTATGCCATAACTTTCATCATGAATCCAAACAGAATAGGATTCATCTAACCAACCCCAATTAATTGGGATTAGGCTTTGATGATGAGGACAACACCGATGCTGATGCCGCTCATGTGGGCTAATTGCTTAGAATAAAATACTATTAATATTAACTAGACTCAACCTGATTTTAACTGGGTCCAATATTTAGGTATGGATCTGTTTAAATTGGGCCAATACCTTGGGTTATCCCTGGATTGGTACCCGTTGACAGTCCTAACAAGTGGCTAGCGATTCCCTCAGAACATGAGCTAATGATAATGTAATATCATCTGTTGCAGGTTGCATGACTTAACGTTTCTATAAGAGAGCTGGTCTGTCACTAGATCATTTAAGAGATGCCCTGACTCCCACTGATGGAACCAACAAGACCTGCACATTTTTAGTTGGGATCCAAAGCATTTCAGGGGTGGGCCCTCATTGACACCAAATGGGAAATCATTTGAAATGGTCCGGTAGACTCATGGTATCCCAAATCAGTTATGTAACGGCTGACGGTCATAACCGTTACGTGTTATGGGGCTGAGCCGTTACAGAAAAAGGGGCCATAACAGCCCTGTAACGGACCGTAACAGTTATTTTTAAGAGCTGTAATGGCCATTACAGCCTGTATCATAACGGTAGCAGTGGTGGGCATTATAAAATACCTTGGGTAGACTCCCACCTCATACATATAGGGCTGTAAATGGGTTCCAAGGCTTGCCGGTACCTGATGGACTGGGTCCAATTTTAATGGGTCTAGTTCCCATCTTTTGGACGAAAAAAATTGGGTTGGGTTCAGGTCTCACCTTTTGGACCCGGTGAAAAATTAGGTTTTATCGGGTTCGTTCGGGCCCATCGGGTTTAGCCGGATCCAGTTAGTTTTAACAGTTCACACACACGTGCACAACTTTCTAGCAACAAAATGATGTGTCCTAAGCCATGTGCAATCTAATCCATCCATCGTGTGGGCTCAAATGCATGAATGTTCTTATTTGTCCCAAAACCAACTTGAAACCTAGACCTGATGGGTAACAAAACCCGATCAGATCCAGTTCCAGGTCATCAAGAACTAGACCTAGACCCGGCAAGACTGAACCTGGTTAGGCCAGGTACGGGTACTGTAGGATCCAACCTGTTGACAGGCCTACCTATATATAATGTTTTTCATTATTCTTTCTTTCTTAATATCATGAAATTTTATGATATCGTGTACAAATTAGATTGACTAATCATGAAATCATGATATTTGGTGCACCTGACACAACATAAGCCAAGATGGAACATGCTGTGCACCTAGAAAGGACAGATCAATCATACACAGTAATACTTGTAAGGGATATATTTGAAGTGAAAGGATGCAGTAAGAGCGTACCTCGCGGACTATGTTTTTGCCATGCGATATGGCCTGCATTCCTGTCAAGAGCTCGAGAAACACGACTCCGAGGCTATATACATCGCTTTTGTCGGTCAGCTTATGGGTTAGGACATATTCCGGATCAAGGTAGCCCTGAGAGGAAGATGCATTTAAAAGTTCAAAGCAAACAGGGTGTAATAAACAGATCAATCAATGATCCTAGCCATCTTATCGGTGGCCTTCAAAGATGAAAGTGGAAAACAAAAAACAGTTACTGGTCAACAGTCCGGAGAAATGCCGTAAAGTGATAGCTACAATTGTCTAATAGGTGTGATCTTGAACCATAGACCAGCAATCATAACATCCACAAGATGGAAAGTCTTAATGACATGAGACCCTACTGCAGGTATTCTGGGAGAGAGCTCTACCATATTTCCATCCACTGGCTCTACCGTATCCTTGTCCCCCATCTTTAAAAGCTAGGGAATTCAGACCATCCAAATGGCATACATCTACGGAAATCCAGACCATCCAAATCATGTGTTCTCACGTGGATGCAGCACAGCCATAAAAACACACTGATTTGACAATATTAACCATCTTTTTTTTGCTGTTTGAATTTGGACTGCAGTGCCCAAACTGTACATATGCTGTACATATACGGTAGTGGGCTAAAATCACACGGTGATATTAACCATTTTTTACCATCCATTTGGTGGCTACAAATTATACATATACACCAATCCAGACCATCAAATCATGGGCCCCATTGTGGATGGATTGCAGACCTAAAACCACACTGACCATAATCTTAACCATGTGAATTCACCCTTTGAATTTGGACCTCCGACCATTCCATTTTAGTAGTCCAATTGATGGCCACATACTGTACATGTAGGGATTTCGTTTATGTATATATCCAAGTATCTGGATTAGGGTTGTTTTTCCTTTACAGTTAGGACCATCGAATCTGTAAAATTTCAGGTTATGCTACATCTACAATGGTCTGCATGATTGGATGGTTGGGACTTTTTCTTACATGTATGCAACGTGTACAGTTGATAGTCTCCACCATTTAAAAATGATGACAAATGAAGACCATATTGTTGTTCCATGATTGTTGGTCGAATTAGACAAAGCTATGTCAAGTTATAAACAAGAACCAACAATAACTCTCAAACTGGTATGGAGAAAGAACGGATCTCTATGAGATGGGATTATCAGAATTGCACTTACTGGTGTGCCCTTCACAATAGTGGATACATAACCAGGCACAGATCCATCAATTTCGGGAAGCGATGCAAGCCGCGAGAGCCCGAAATCAGCAACTTTGGCGGTGAAGTTGGAGTCCAGCAATATGTTGGTGGCTTTGATATCTCGGTGGAATATAGGGGGATCAGCTTCCATGTGGAGGTAGAGTATGCCCTTGGCAGAACATATTGCTATACGCAACCTCGTAGTAAAACTCAGAGGTAGTTTTGCTTTAGCTGTCATATCATGGATAATGTGTGTTTAGAGCTCATAAAGGGGGGAAAAACAACTGAAATCATGAAGGATATGTGGAGGCATAAGAGTCAGTAAAAAGCAGCATTATGGATGGGTAAGTTTAACCTGAGCACAGCGTACTGATTTCCTTCTCTGGTGAGGTGCACTTAAAGTGGACACGTGGCACAACAGTCCATGATTGGACTGTTAACCCAGTGGGTCCTGCCATGAATGTACCACTTTCTATAAGTTGCACAGATTAGACAATCCTGTCCATCAGATTGAGGGATGTTGTCAGACTGTATACTGGCAGTTGCCAATTTAATCTTTTGACATCCTTTGTGGGTATCCGAATGGACAGTTAAGATCACTTGATCAGTGAGATTTTCCACCATGATTGACCATGGAGAGTTACCCAATGAATGGTACAGATCATAGAGCATGGAGCCAACTGCTCAATCTTGTGGAAGGTCAAAAAAGGAGCACCAGCAAATATAGATATTTGTAATAAATCTACAGAAACATGTAATAGATTTATGGATATATGAATGCATTCAGGGTATGCATGAAATAGCCAGCATATTGAAGATGAATGGGAAATGCAAGTTTTTGTCAAATTTCTTGTTGGGACAATCATATGATGAAAATTTGATATTATCATTGTTATCACAGACTTGCTGGCGCAACACACTAGGCTGTGTTAAATATTGATTTTTAAATGCTGAGTTCTTGCTGATATCTAACCAAAATTTATTTTTATTTTTTTTCCCATTCTAGATGCCAAGTCATTAGAAATTGTATGAAAGTGTTGTAAGAATGCAGATAGTTATTACTCCATCTCCGTATAATAAAAATTAAAATATATTGGATGCTTGAACTTCTGCTGGTATATAGGTATGAACACATGCATGCATGGCAGCATACAAGGTTTATCCAGTATCAAATGGTAATAATTCACCGGTAATTTCTTGTTTTATGCAAGATCAACAATCACCTGTCTTTTACAGTGTAGAATTTGAATTTTTCACACTGTTATTCCAAGAGAAGAAAATCATGAAGCATGAGATTATATTGATTATAATAACTAAGGCAGCAAGAATGTTCGAAAAAATTATTAAAAAAAAAAAAAAAAGACACTAAGACAGCAAGAACAGTTTATTTTTTGCTTTCTTTTCTGTCCATCTGTCCAACTCCTTGTTAGGCAGCAACAAACACACACACATACACAAGAAAAAGAAAAAAAGAAATTTTAAAAGAATGTAAAAAGGTTTACCAGAAAGGTGATCCCGCAGCGTGCCATTTGGCATGAACTCATAAACCAACATCTGTACATGACCAACAAAAAAAAAATGAAAGGTTAAATTTTCTTTTCCAAAGTAGAAATCTCAATTAGTGATATGAAGAATGTAGTTGACCTGGAAGAGCAAATTCTATGTATACTCTATAGCGAACACATTTGCTCATATCATTAGGGAAAGATGCAATAATTGAAGCTTAGCTTAAATAGATTTAAAACTAACTTGAAGTTCTAGAAGAATGGTTAGGCCTGTTTGGGGCCACACTAAAATATTCAACTTTAAATCTGCAAGGGTCTGGTGCGGTTGTCAGGAAAAGAACTTGGATCCTTTCTTTAGAAATGAGTTAGGAAGGCATCCTTCTGCCTCCTTTCACACATGCCAATTGGGCACATGCGACCTTCCACATATTGCACAATGACCTAAAAGATCATGCCCATAAAATCAGGCCAATCCTATATTTAGGTGGGCCACACTATGCAAGAGAGCCACAGCGGTTCACAACTTAGCCAACAGGCGATGACAGCTACAGTTGCACCTGTCAGCTACGAATCAGTTTAATCAATTTTTTGGTGGCAAGCACCCAAGCAGGCCATTATGTTGTTTTGGTTTATTCAGGAAAAATGAGACTTCTCCACGTGATTAGCCTTATTGCGGATCAAGAAAAACAACTTAAAAGAAGCAATTACATGATCCATAGTCAGAAATTACATATTTCTAAACTAAAAGGATCCAACTGAATCAATTACCAGAGAAACCAGAACTGCACAGAATATCTACAAACAAAGAAATAAATAAATCAGATAATAAAAAATGCCTCGATTTTCAATGTCAAATCAGCAACACAACATTTGTGGTGAATGGGCAGATGGTTTCATCAACTAGGTCAAATCAATGTCTATATATTCAACTATATCGATTAAAACTTTATCACCTTCCTCTCAAGGTTCATCATTCAGTGACACCATCAGGTTCTGAATATGGAAACTACTTTTTAAGTGTCGGAATTACAGTCCCCAGGACACTTGTGATCTTTCTCAAGCACCGAAACTACAGTATGGCCTTGATCCTCATTGTTAGGCCCATCAACATGCCTGCCAAATAATGGTCCCAGCAATCCTTCCCATGGGATAATATTGGCAATAGATCAGTAATTCCTGAAGTGATTTTATGCGATCATCTGTAACGTTCTAAGGTTTCAAGAATGATTTATTATTATTTTTCTATAATGTGAAAGGAAGTATAAATATACTTGCTTAGGTAGAGCACAGCTATATTACTTTGACACTCCATAATCATATTAAGTTATTAAAATAGCTCCATATCACCATCATCATCATCTTAGCCTTTCTCCCAGAAATTTAGCATTGGCTTTTAAATGGTATATTGGCACAGATTATACAGTCAGCTGCCCACCAGACATCAAATTCCTCTTTTACAAGATCTCTATATATGATATAAAAATATACACTATTATTCAAAAACATCGTACATAGAGTGCTTTCTTTTTTTTTGAAGATGATATATAGAGTGCATTTTACTAACAATAGGAATGAAAATGAGGAATTAGTTAAGATTGTGACCAAGAAGTTTCCCAGAAATGACCACTTTCGATACCTTAGGTCAATAATTCATGAAAGTGGAGAGATTGAGAAAGATGTTGCCCATAGAATTCAAGCTGGGTGGAAGAAATGGAGATGTGCTCTAGAGTTTTATGCAATCGCCGCATGCCAATCAAATAAAAGGGGAAATTTTATAGGATAGCTATAAGACCAGCCACACTTTGTTGGACAAAATGTTGAGCAGTTAAGAAACAACATGTTCATAGGTTGAGTGTAGCTCAAAATAAGGATGTTGAGATGAATGAATGGCAACACGAGGAAGGATAAAATCATAAGGAATCAATATGAGGGAATTTAGGAGTAGCACCAATAGGTAATAAGATGAGGGAAATAGACTTAGATGTTTGGTCATGTGCAATGGAGACCAAGAACTGCACCGGTTAGCAGTGAGTTGGTGCAAGTTGAAGGCTCTAAAAGGACAAGGGGGAGGCCCCAAAGGACATAGGTGAGGCAGTAAGAAAAGACTTGATGAGCTATGGTCTAAATGAAGGTATGACCCTTGATAGAGTGGTATGGCGGAATAGGATTCTTGCAGCCAACCCCAAATAGTTGGGATAATGCTTAGATGATGATGATTCTATAGTATACGCAATGATAATATAGTATAACATTTTCCAATTATAGTATAAGCAAACCTTTTCCAATTGGCATGTACATCTGCATGCTGATTGTTAAAAAAGAGCTGCTTTGAAACCACCAAACAATGTCGAACGTAATATATGGACTATCAATTTAGTCTCAATATGACATTATATGATGCAAATATCTAATGTTTACAATTCCTTCTCATGTATTTCCCAAGGCCCGACTTCTCTTTTATTTCATTCAAAATAAATACTAAAAGAATCATACCCATCAAATGGTTGACTATCTTCTTCTTCTTTTTTCAAAATTCCATGCCATAAAACTTGCATTTGTGTTGATGCGGACATCAATGGTGCACCCTTTAGAGTGTACCAGTGGAGGAGGCGTCGCCGACAGAGTACCGGAGCGGAGGAGTTGATGTGGATGGACGTTGGGTCCATCGGACCCATTTTCTGAAGCGATACGAGTGCAGAAGCGGCATGACCGCACCTTGACCATAGATCCATAGGTCGGATTTCACACCCTACCACACGGTGTTTTAGTTTTAAGCATTTTTGTTCTTTTTTCTTGTTCCAGGAGCTTTATTGTACTTTTTTCATTTTTTCGTCTTTTTCGTTATTTTTCACACCTTACCGCACACTTTTACTTTTTCCATAGCTTATATATACGTTGTGAGAAACTCTATTTTCATTATTATTGAATGAATATAAATTCATCTCTTTTCTTCCTCTTTATTCAAGAGATTAGGGTTTCAGGATTGGCCCTTGGGTGTTGAGGATTCCACCTGGATTTCAGGTTTTCTTCTTTCTAGATCTTCGAGGTGCAGGAAAAGGTAAGAATTATCCTCCTTTTCTTTTGACGACAAAAGGACCTGCACTTTCTTCATCTCGAACCCTTCATTCTTCACCTCTTTCGTTCCTCTCTGGATATCCCTTTCTAGTTTGAACAAAAAAGAGGGATGGTTAGTCGGTAGAATCAGATCCAAACTTGATCGTAGACTGACTTATGCTAGATCTGGGATATCCTCATATCCCTAGGTCCTCCCTTTTTGTTGTTTGCGTGATTTTATGCTAAGGGGCATGATCCTGACGAAACGACCTCATCGTTGTGTTGAAATTTACCTAATCCCTTCGATTGGAAAGGGTTAGTTGATTCGTGTATTTACTTGAACATTCTTTAACCTGATTATACATGCATCTAGGATTAGGTCATCGTATGTCCCTGCATCATGTGTCCTCGTCACATGATTATTGAACTAACCAATGCAATCCCAGATCCCACGAAATTTTTAACCAAGCCAAGGGAGATATTGCCTATAGCGTAGCTAAATCTTCTTTAATCGAGACAACAAAGTTAAAAAGAATAGCATAGCTAAATCTTATACAGGAAATATTAAAAAATAAAATAAAATTTGAAGGCCAAAATTTTTTTTGAGATAAGTACCTGTTCATCTTCTTCATCACAGTATCCTAACAGAGAGACCAGATTTCTGTGATGCAATCGCGACAGCAACTCTATCTCTGTCAAGAACTCTTTTGTACCCTGCAAGGAACCTTCCTGTGCACGCTTTATGGCAACAACTGTACCATCAGCTAGAATGCCTCTATAGACCTTCCCGTAGCCTCCTTGGCCAACTTGAGTGGAGAGGCCGAAATTGCTTGTAGCCAATGCCATTTCTCCAAAAGTGAAATCTTTCACACCATCGATTTTGATTGACATTTTTGATACTGTAGAGAAGTGTAAAAAATAAATATTGACAGTTGTTATTCTAGTGAAGAGAAGTGCATAGCAAGATTTTCAGAAATTTGTGCTTTCAACACTGTCAAAGAAAGTTATACAGATTGGAACATTGTTAACCAAAAACAAGAGTTCATATCAAGAGTTTCAGAAACTAGATAGCCAATGTAGAATTCACAGTGGAACCTTAGTCGCATGAAGCAGGAGCTAGGATGGGAGCAGATTTGCGTGCGGGATCATGGAAGAAACAAATCTAAAATATTGAAGTAATTTCATCATCACCTAAACCTTATCCGAACTAACTGGGGTCAGCTACATGAATCTTGTTCCAACATTCCACTCTATTAAGGACTCACAGTATGTTCGCATAATATTTAATATACAATAGGAAGCGACTAACTAAGCAATCAAGTCAAAGCAGTGATAACAAGGGTAGCAGGTGGACGGTGGTAGTATAGCAAGCGGTTTGTTCAAAGTATGGATTAGATTCGCTTGATATTTAAGACTTGATTTGAGATTTAGCAACCAGGTACAGGTTGCATAGGTTTGTCACCAGAACTTCCTCTAGAGTATCTTGAGGCATAGGATCGTTGTTAAAAGACAAAGGGAAGTGCAGATTGAGTTTGAATGGTGGAAGAAGATAGATGACCATGCGTGAACAAAGATCTTCCATTTATTTATATGTTGGATTCTTGAAATGACAATCCTCAGTTTAGGAGGTAAGAATTCATCAACATATCACCAAAGATAAAGTTGTTTACGAAGGTTCTTGAGAATTCAGGAGTTTCGATGATTTTAACTCGAGGAGTGAAAGATTAAAACATAAGAGTTTCCATTGAGCCAGATTATTTGATCCTGTGATAAGCCGCAACAGTCTTTTGTATTAGGATTAAAATTCATGAACAATCTGATTTCCAAATAAAGGTGGCAGCGGCTGGTTCTGGTTTCGATCAGGGTCAGGCCAAGCCTCTCCCTACTATTAGTCAGGATTAAAAGTCAAGTTCTGTCCTGGGCTTTTTAGGATTTGGGCCTTTGATTTCTGACCCAAGCCCTCCATTAATGTCATAAATGGGGCTTATCTCGGGCTCAGGCTGGGCCTGAATAGAAAACTTTTGTAAAACATAGGCCCAGGCCTGGCCTGTTTATTAATAGGTTTCAAAATTAGGCCCATATTTGACCCACAAGCCACCATTACAGACCCAAGTCTGACCCATATTGAGCCGGGATTCAAAATCTGACAGGCCAGCCTGGCCTGTTGCCATCCCTATTTCCAGGATTCAGCTAGGTGTTGTAAGAAATATTCAGCGGTCTCCTTTATTGAGGTTATGCTAGGAATTATTTTGCAGTCCCCTTGGCTGAAATAAAGAGTGAAGAAGAAGGCACGAGCAATCTAATCCAAGTATCCAAATGCTACAAGCCTGTTTTGGGAGCTTGGAAAGAATTTGGGTGGAAAATACTTTCCAAGAAACATTTCACCTGATTGGGAGTCAAATTTCGGTGGAAAAATATTTTCCAAGAATGTGTTTTTATAGCATAAGTCCCAGAAAAAATTCCCAGCCCTCCCCTTGTGGTTTCTATTTTAAATTCTCTCTCCAAATGCTTTCTTGGACAATAACTTCCAAAGAAAATGCCACTTTCTCTCCTTTTATTTTCCAAGCTCCCACACAGGCCCAACAAGACATGTAACCTAGTAAGGAAGAATTCCCCTAATTTGGTCTTCATTTCATGTAGTATACTCGTCAACGAATGGTTGTTGGCAAAATCCTAGGATTTACGATTTACGATATATGATTTGAGTCGAATCTTAAGCAAAAAGATTTGAATCCAACCTTTGAATACCTTTTTATACGAATCCTACTATTTTATGATTTGAGTCCTACGATTTATGATTCAAATCCTGATTTACGATTCAAATTATACTTATTTTCTTCTATTTTAAACTTCACTTGGCTTTCATTTTTTGTTTTTAAATTGGTTGGGGCTTTAAGAACCATTTAGAAAAAACCTTTTAAAAAATCGTTTAGAAAAGGTAAATTCTTTTTTTTTTTTTTTTTTTTTATGATTTCTTAGTTCTTAACTGGTCGAAACACCAAATTGATGTATGACTTATCTAGAATGTTTTTATGGATGGTTATGATCATGCTGACTTATTTATTATGGAAAGATGGTTAGAAATCAAAATATCTTTTTTGGTTAGTCTACATAATCAAATGCCGCTTTTGCAATATGATTCTTGATGGGGACATCACGTGCACATGCGCGCGCACGCCGCCCCCTACACGTACGCCAGAAGGACCCCACCATCGATCTGGATCGATGACGATGTCCAGGGAGGGCCTCCTAGTTAGGAGACAGTTTTGATTTAAAAGAGTGGGCCCAACAATCAAGAAAAGCTCACCATGGGATCTCATGATCGTAGCCCACTAGTCGGATTGATTTCATATTTTAGGTTTTACTTATTGTTATTATTTAGAACATCATAAATGCTTTAAATTTCTTTGTTTGGTTTTCATTTTAGTTTACTTCATCGCCAAATAATAAGTTGCGCACATGGTGCGAGTTTTAGGGTATAGGTTTTTCCTATAAATAAACACCCCTTGTACTTCTTTGGATTCATTGAAGATTAATAAAAATTCTGCGTTTTCCTACTCTCTGAGTTGTGAAGCCTAATTGGGTGCGAAGCCCTCCCTTCTTCGAAGGGTTAACTACCGTGGTGCGAAGCCACATCTATCCCCATTTATTCCATCCATCGTCATCTCTATTACCCGTCTTATACCATCCACCCTTCTCATCTCCCATAATCATCTGCGCTACAAATCTGTCCCTTATTGCATCAAATTCTCTCTTCAACAGATTTGCAGAATCTGGCCCTACAGGAGGGCTGAAACTTCGATGGAGCACCACACTCAGGCCGTAGCTCGGATCGACGTGAAATTTGGGGGTTTTGAAGCCCAAGCCTGGCCGACCAACCCCAAGGAGACGATTTTTTGTACGTGGGCCCCACACACGTGCGGCCGATCACCAGCGCACGTGCATCAGGTCCCACTCGTGGTCCGCACGTGACAGTTGTCTTCTAGTTCAGGGTTCCCTCTTCTTTACTCTCTCATATTTGTTTTTCATAAACCCTAACCCTAGATGGTCTTAAATCCCCAAATTCTATCCCTATTCTCACCCTAGGATTCCCTGAATTGAAATTGGTAAATCCCTTGGATTAGGAGATGATTACTATGCATGTGTGGATGATTATTTCTTATCTTTGAGCATCCTTTGGTTCATAAATTTTATTGATTCAGCCCTATCATGTGTAGGCCTGGACCCGCATAGATTCCCATTAATTGAATGTTTGGACTTTTGTGTGGGATGTGAAATTTTTATGTTATTGTTTCTGAATTAGTATGATCTAAGCCTGAAATCTTGCATATCATCTTTAAATTTCATGTCCTGCATCATTCTACATTCAAGAAAGGTAACAAGAACATAAATTATTAAAAGATCCTTGCATGTTTTTTAGAGGAAAGATAAGAATCCTTTGATACTACTATGACATGGTATTACTTGGTGCATATTGATGGCAAAAGGATGATTGTTAAATTTTTTATTTTTCCTGATTTATTTATATTTTAAAGAAAATCATAAAAAAATCCTACACGATACAATTTGCAAATCGATACGATTCAACCCCTATTACAAGTTGTGATACGATAGCGATTTTGGCAACATTGATGGTAGAGCCAAGGTATTCAAAACCGTTATGTAATGGCCATTACATAACGGTAACGGTGGGAACCATTACGCGTTATGGAGCTGTAACAGGCGTTACAAAAATGGCCTATAGTGTCTCCATACTGGTACACTATGGGGCTGATATAGGTTATTGTAACGGTAACAGATACCGTTATTGAAAACCTTGGGTAGAGCAGTGAGAGTACATTGGTCAAACACAAATATTTTTAGACCATATTTTTTTCCTTTTATAATAACCTTGGATATTAATGAGAAGACCTAACCTGTGCGAAATGGTTAACATTTGTTGCAACAACATGAAAATAGGATACCCGGCACACAGGTCCAGTGATGAGGACCTTTCATATAGATATTCAAAAAATTCCAATTTGAAAGTCCTACTCGCATGGCTGGTGGATTTGTACCCATTCAACATAAACCATTGATTGTATATATTTTTTTTCTAATTGTCCAGTTGTACGTCAACGATTACACAGTTGAGTCTGGCCAATGAGATTTTTTTTTAATTATTATTATTTTTTTTTACTGTGAGGCATTTATAGCAGGCCCGCCTGATGAATGACTCAGATCATGGATCATCGTGCCACATGTCCAATCTTGTGCAGCACACAGGATAATTAAACTTGTACACCAGGCACAGGTTGGATATCCCTTTAAAATAACCAATAATGACCTTTGGAAATCTGGACATAATCAAGGAACTTACGCAGACGTCTTTTTGAACCCAAATGGTAGTGTCTAGTACGTCTCCTCATGATAAGAATTGAGATAATGGAAGATATAGTCAGTGTCCCAGCAACAGCGCCTAGTACAATGCCAGCTAAAACACCCTTGCTTATTCCTGATTTTGAAGACTCAACAATCACTGCAAACAAGAGAGGGGCAAAAAAAAAAAGAAAAAGAACCAGGCAACAGTTAGTATCAGAAACACGATGTATACTAATTTTTGGACTACGAAAAATACGCTCATAAGCACAACAAAATTTCTACATCAACCTAGTTTCAAAATGATTGTGAGATTGAAGCTGTCATTTATAAAGGGTGAGACCCATAGTCTACAAAATGAAAGACCACATGCCTGGCTTTCTTGTAAATATCCCTAATGATTTCACAAACAGTTTTTTTTTTTTTTTTAAATGCAAGGACCCTTAATCATCATCATCATAGCCTTGCCCCAACTATTGGAGTTGGGCTTACAAATCTTGCTTCTTCAAAACAAGAATTCCCATGATTTGCTTCAAAAAAGTTTGACAAGCAGCTGCCCACCTGGTATCAACCCTCTACCCGAGCATGGGGGCATCCATTTTGTAATTGGAAGACGGCATATTAAGGTACATGCTCCATGATACTGGAGAGTGTATGGTATAATGATACTCCCTCTATGGCAGAATTACGACTCAACTGCTCTATCTTAACTTTTAAGAGGAGATACTACCATGTACCATGGTCTCAACCAAGTAATGCATTTGTTTCTCAAATTTCTAAATCAGATCTAGCAGTTGATTCCTGAATAGAGCCATCTCTTATACACTTCATGGAGCAAGAAGGCTTTTTACTAATCAAGTCCAACGTGACTGAACCTATCCCCTCAGGTTTATGTATTCAAATCTACAGTTAATTGACTGAAAATTCTCATTTCCAGCAATCTTGTGAGGAAACCGAAATGTCCAATGCTCCAAGTCCAAATCTACATCATATTTTCAATCTGTTAGCCATTTCTAACCTCAAAGGACCACATAAGAGCATGTTGGTCATTTCCAAAACCAAGACCAAAATCATCCAGCTTTCAGATATATCTGCGGGCACCTTCACCATGGATCATGAGCCTAAAAAATGTACAGTTTGCTAATGTGCAGGATTCCTACATGCAAGGTGATCCAGACCATTGACCTGATCAGTCCCATCTTGTACGGGGACTGGCCAAAAGGCCTACTAGATTGATTGTTGACCTGTTTTTACATTGAATGTGGAGCATTACTTTCCCTTGCTACCTAACCATCTATTTGTTGGTCACTGATCTAAGCTTTAGGATCTTCCTGCCTGGGAGGATTGGGGGGGCATCCTCCATCCACTGTGTGCCTAATCAGACCACCAGTCTGGAATCTGGATCAACAAACCATGGGCCCAACATGTATGGAATCCTAAGCATCAGCAAACTGTGTGAGGCTCCAGACCCTGTAATTCCTCCTTTCAAAATTTACACTTTAAAGATGTGGTCTTGAAGACGTACCTTTTGAATAAGGTCCCAAAAGGGTAAAGTTGAGCAGTTCAGCTGGTCCAAAGAGAGGGCTATTAGGAATGCTCCAATCTGTGAACATGTCTTTAATGCGCAAAATCTCGCTCTCATTAAATGTATGTCTAGAAAAACTGGGACGATCATCATACACAGGAAAGAGCTTCAAATACATCCTTAGCCTAGGACCTGCTTCCCAGGCAAATGAATAAATGACTAGCTGATAAGGATGCAAACTGAGATGAGAGCTTAGGAACCCCTCAAATAGGGGCTTGTATGGAGGAAAATCTGATACTCCAGGACTTTTCAAACGATATCCAACTTGAAGAGGCGCAGCACAAAAGCATGGACCTGGAGAGAATGCTGGAACATATTCAAAAAAGTAATCCGTAGGGCATGCTTGAATGGGGCAACCATTAGGGAGGTTTGTTGAGCCTCCAGGTGCCGGTCCACCTCCATTCTGAGATCCACAGAACTTGACTATGTTGAATTGGTTTGCATTCACGCAGACGGGATTTCCTTGAAGCCTGAACATGTCGAACTAATGTAATGATAATATGGCAACCAGTAACAGGACTTCTAATTTGAATTACATTTCAATTTTTAGATCATTTTACCGAACTAAATAAACTTTCAGATGATCAGATTCTATATTGGGCAAGAATGGACACATCACAAGTTTTGTCATTTACAAGCCACCCTGAGTATGAAGCACAATAAGTACATGAAATTGCCACAAAAATATAGGGAAATGACAAGAACATGGGAAGAGAAGTGCTTTAAAACATAGAACCAACATTAGCATCCCTGCATCCAAATTTCAAGGTAATATTTTACAATCCATGTCTTCTAGTATAAGAGTATAGCTATTATACTTCAGACCAAGTCATTCTATGAATATTAAGCGGATGAATGACTGAAGGTGAGCTTGTTTCTAGATGACATAGTTTTGATTGACAAGACAAAGAGCATAAACACAAAGCTAGATTTATGGAGGGGTGTGCTTTAGAATCTAAAGGATTTAAAATTAGTCAGACTAAAACAGAGTGTATGGAGTGTAAATTTAGTAACAATAAGAGTGGGAACGAGGAATTAGCTAAGATTGTTTCCCAACATGACCACTTTCAATATCTTGGCTCGATAATTCATGAGTGGAGAGATTGAGAAGGGTGTTACCCATAGAATTCAAGAGGGATGGAAGAAATGGAGATGTGCCTATGCAGTTTTATTTGGTCGTTGTGTACCACTCAAACTGAAAGGGAAAATATATAAGATGGCTATAAGACCAACCATGCTTTATCGGACAGAATGTTGGGCAATCACAGAACAACGCTTTCATAGGATGTGTAGCTGAAGTAACGATATTGAGAATGATGAGTGACAAGATGGAAGGATAGGATTAGAAATTAATCATACAAGGGAATTTAGGAGCAGCACCAGTAGGTTATAGGATGAGGGAAAGTAGACTTAGATGGTTTAATCATGTGCAGCGGAAATCAGAACTGCAACTATTAGGAAAATATCTGAAATCTTTGGGAATGGAAGGGAAAATATCCGTAATTTAAATCTTTCCCAATAGAAACGGTTAGGAGTGAGTCGGTACAAGTTGAAGGCTCTAAAAGGGCAAGGGAAAGGCGCAAAAGGATGCAGGTGGAGGTGGTAAGAAAGGACTTGATGACCTATCTTTTAACTGAAGTTATGACCCCTGATAGAGTGGAATGGTGGAAAAGGATTCATGTAGCCAACCCTGATTAGTTGAGATAAGGCTTAGATGATGATGATAATGAATGACTGTAGGTGAACAACAGGACAGGAGCATACATGTAGACAAAAATAGGGAAGCAAATGAGCCAATCTATTCTCACAAAACATGTAAATAACCTGCTGGCAATGTAAGAAAGGCGTTGAGTATCCAATGTTAGACTTACAGTTTGATCGTGCCCGAGCTTGAACCACAAGCATGTTGATTTCATCAATATCCTGTACCCAGGCTAGTTGGATTCGGATCTCGTCAGGTCCAAGTGCTGTTGTGTATCCATCGTGTCATTGGACCTTGATTTAGAGTTGGGTCCAAGTCAAATAAGGGCATTTACATGATCGGGACCACCCGATGGATGGATTAGATCAACTAACATACATTCAAGATATATTAACTAGGTCCAAGACGGTGGACCGACCCAAACCTAATTAGACCAATTTTTACCTGGTCCAAAATCGTGGACCTGAACAAGGCCCGATTTCTGAACGGTTCAGCAAAATTGGGATACGTATAAATATCGGGTCGGGTCTGACAATACCCATAGGGTCAGGGTACCTGTTCATAGCCCTATGTCTAGGACTTGAGGATTAACTTATTGTTGGGATAGATTGTTTAGTACTGTGATTTAGATAAAGAACACATCACATCTGATGGTGGATCTTATAGCTTTGGGTAGATGAATGGTAATCTTGAAGATCAAGAGGATTTGCTGGGAAAGTCACTTCCTTAGCCTTGATGATAATCAGATCATGGGATGAATTAAACTTCCTGAGTTAACAATTGAATACATCGAATGGATGTTTATTAACGACAACCAGACGCCTAATTGTTCTAAATTCTTGTTTTCACAAAAACAAATATTTCATAAAATGAGACCTGGATTTTCCATATTTTCTATGTATATAAATATAGTAATGCGAGAGATACTACTATTATAATGATCGAATTTGAAAAACCAATGGTTTCTTGTTGAAGTATAGCAATGTGGAAAACATGGCATAACAAAGTCAATTTCTCATAGGATGATGAATTGAATAACTTCATCATATGAGAAATTGGATATGAGAAGACTTTCAGCTCTTACCAATAAGTGATGGGATTGATCTAGGGCTTGCCTAATAAGGAAAGTAACGGATAAAGATTCCATCTCCAAGGAGATCAGGGATAAGCTTAGGCTTCCCTAGTTAAAGTGAGACATGGACTGGGTGGGTTTTTTCTCCTCTATAGATGCTTCCTTGGATCATACTTCCAACAAAGTCGTCCACTGGATTTCTTCCACCCTGGAAAATTTGAGAGAAAGGGACACAGGTGCCTGGAGGTGGAGCGATAGGATCTGCAACCCAATAATTGTAATCATTTACGACAACTATCAAATTCCTCAAGATTCCTTCTAAGGGCTTGTTTGGTTTTTCAATTCACTGGTAAATACCATGTAAATACGTAATAATTATTTCCCCTCGTATTTACCTCACTCTTTCCAATGTTTGATTTGACCACATGCTTTTTTACACAAAAATCGAGAACGCCACAACATATTTGTGGGTCCCACTGTGATGCTTATCTCTTATCCACACCGTTCATCTATTATGCCTGATGAATTTATGGCATGAGCCAGAAAATGAGGCATATCCAAAGCTCAAGTGGACCACACCACGGGAAAAGGGGAATCGAACACTTACCATTAAAAACCTCTTAGGGCCACTGTCTCTTTTGGTGTGGGCCATTTGAGTGTTGGATCTGCCTAATTTTTCAGCTCATGCCCCAAAATATTGTGGTAAAACGGATGGACGGAATGGATACATCATATACATCACCTTGGGGTCCGCAAATTTAAACTAGCTCTTTTGAACCGGTTTCCAAGGTAGAAAGTTCCATGGATTTTCAAATGGGTGAAATGGTAATAATTACCCATTTCAAGGTTATTTACACAAGTTTTGAAAAATCAAACACGCCCTAAGGGGAATCCAACATAAGTTCCTAACTGATCTAAAGTTTTGGTGATTAATTTAATGGAAAAATCTGGTTACTGCAATATTCCGCTGCGTGACCTTCGAAAAAACAATCCCAACATCCAGTGGTAATTATCCAAGCAGTCACCAGACTCACCACAGAAATTGGAGTTATCAAAAGCAACAGGAAGCAGAGCCAAGAACAGCAACAAATTGTTGATAGAAGTTACTTTATGACCTCAAGTAACCCGGGCTAGGGCCACAGGCTCCCAGAGCTGGTATGACAGCCTAAGTAGAAGAACTGAAACTGTAAGATATAAACATGGAAACAGATATTGACATGGTATTTCCAACACAATCCTCAGACAATTGTACAGGAAACATTTTGGGGCATTGAGCGTGATGGTTTGGAACTTCCCTACCTTTTAGGGGACCCTTTTGTCTAACACATTGATCCCAATTAATGGGTATAAAAAATTCTAGCAACTGCAATTCACGAAACCTTTTGGAAAATGTTTGCTGCCAAAGATCCTAGAGTTTCATATGGGAAGTAAGTGATACAAATCATTACCCTCCAACTGTTCCAACGCTGGAAGTTGGTACAGAGCACAGATTAAAATCCACATTCAGAATTCTTCAGAAAAATGCTCAAATATTTCAGCATGGTGAGGTTCTAAAGGGTGGTGATAAAAATAACTGTATATGTTGCCAGAAATGCTAAAGCTTGATGGAATGCAGTGTATGACTTCAAGAACAATGATCTCACAATGAAAAGAAACAGACAAACAATATTGAAAAATGGAGCTTCAGTCACAACAAAAGCAGTTGACACAAGCCTAGAGTCGTACAACTACAGTTCATGAATAGGCATACAATACAAGAATATGGCATAAACATTTGGGCCAAAATAATGCACTAAATCATTGTTGTAAAATAATATGCACACGGTTATGGAGAAGATTAAACTGACTAATCTATGAACTTTTGTTCTGCAACTAAGTCTCTGGATATGTCTCAGCTTAGTCCCACTCTTAATTCTTGAATTGCCATTGTCTAGGAGGATGTGCTCTGATTTTTACATCATTAGACTGAAGATGGCATGAAACAAATGAAACCCAACACAAATTATTGGTTCATGAAAAGCGAGAAACACTAGGCTAAGATGACATGAGCCTAGAGTTAAACCAGGACAGTTCATGAATAGGCATACAAGACAGGAACATGGCATAAACATTTGGGCAAAATAATGCACTAAATCATTGCTATAAAATAATATGCACATAGTTATGGACAAGATTAAACTGACTTATCAATGAACTTTTCTTTTTTTTTTTGCAAAGTCACTGGAAATGTCTCAAGCTAGTCCCACTCTTAATTCTTGAATTGCCATCATCTAGGAGATGTGCTCTGATTTTTTACATTGTTTGACTGAAAATGGACATGAAGCAAATGAAACCCGATACAAAAGATTGGTTCATGAAAAAGGAGAAACACAACATTAAGATGATCCAAGAAACTTGATGAAAGGAGCCACGCAAGAACTGGTATTTTGTTAAACAAACTGATAGCACGAGGATCACAAATGATTTTTACTACCACAAAACATACCAGGTAGAAGCAAGGTGTGCCAAATCGGTTACGTATCGGCCGATACGTAACGGTAACGGTCTGGGCCGATACGCGTTTCGGGGTCGTATCGGCCGTTATGATTTTTTGTACCCGTATCGGCCGATACGGGTCCGTTACGGGCGTAACGGCTGTTACTGACCCGTAACGGCCCGCCCGTAACGGTCGAAAAATGGTAACATTGTTTTTTTCATTTTAAGCTCGTTTTTTGCTCTCTTTTTTTCAAATTTCTTGCTTCCAAACTGTTTCTCACTCCTACTACCAATTTCGACCAACCTTGGCTGAGTATTTGAGATAAAAACACATTATATTACGGATTTTGTTGAATCGAAGCTCGGTGGGCCATTTTTCAGAAATTCTGAATTCGTCAAAAATAGGTATTTATACTTTTTTTAATATGTTTTGTTGTTTTAATCATGCCATATGATGTGTTAATCATAGTAGAACATGTTAATGTGCATTTTTCAAATTTGGGGTGCCATTTAATATTTTTTTAATATTTTTTTTCTATTTACGCATGTATTTTGACCCTTTTTTTTTTAATTCGAAAAATCAATTTTTAATGGTTGTTTTGTTGTTTTAATCATGCCATATGATGTGTTAATCATAGTAGAACATATTAATGTGCATTTTACAGATTTGGGGTGCCATTTAATATTTTTGTAATATTTTTTTCTATTTACGCATGAATTTTGACCCTTTATTTCAAAATTCGAAAAATCAATTTTTAATGGTTGTTTTGCTGTTTTAATCATGCCATATGATGTGTTAATCATAGCAGAACATATTAATGTGCATTTTACAGATTTGGGGTGCCATTTAATATTTTTTTTCTATTTACGCATGAATTTTGACCATTTTTTCAAAATTCGAAAAATCAATTTTTAATGGTTGTTTTGTTGTTTTAATCATGCCATATGATGTGTTAATCATAGTAGAACATATTAATGTGCATTTTACAGATTTGGGGTGCCATTTAATATTTTTGTAATATTTTTTTCTATTTACGCATGAATTTTGACCCTTTATTTCAAAATTCGAAAAATCAATTTTTAATGGTTGTTTTGCTGTTTTAATCATGCCATATGATGTGTTAATCATAGCAGAACATATTAATGTGCATTTTACAGATTTGGGGTGCCATTTAATATTTTTTTTCTATTTACGCATGAATTTTGACCCTTTTTTTCAAAATTCGAAAAATCAATTTTTAATGGTTGTTTTGTTGTTTTAATCATGCCATATGATGTGTTAATCATAGTAGAACATATTAATGTGCATTTTACAGATTTGGGGTGCCATTTAATATTTTTTTAATATTTTTTTCTATTTACGCATGAATTTTGACCCTTTTTTTTTAATTCGAAAAATCAATTTTTAATGGTTGTTTTGTTGTTTTAATCATGTTATTTGATGTGTTAATCATAGTAGAACATATTAATGTGCATTTTACAGATTTGAGGTGCCATTTAATATTTTTTTAATATTTTTTTCTATTTACGCATGAATTTTGACCCTTTTTTTTTAATTCGAAAAATCAATTTTTAATGGTTGTTTTGCTGTTTTAATCATGCCATATGATGTGTTAATCATAGTAGAACATATTAATGTGCATTTTACAGATTTGGGGTGCCATTTAATATTTTTTCTCTATTTACGCATGAATTTTGACCCTTTTTTTTTTTTAATTCGAAAATCAATTTTTAATGGTTATTTTGCTGTTTTAATCATGCCATATGATGTGATAATCATAGTAGAACATATCTATCATTGATAGTAGATAGTTACAAAATTAAATATATGAATTTTGTAGTCAAATTTAGGTTATCTGGTTCATAAATTCATCAGACAGTTCGATACAACTTCTCACCAAAGAGTGGACCGTTACACCACCATAACCATGTTCCAATTTATAAATGAATGCATATTTGGAATGCTTAGAATATTCCAGATTTAATCCATATTTTTTCATATTTTTTTGGCAAAAAAAATTTTTGCGCCGTTACAGGCCGTTACGCCCCCGTATCGCCGTTACACCCCCGTATCCGTATCGGTCTTGGAGGTCACCGTTACGCCAACCGATACCGATACGGGACACCTTGGGTAGAAGGAGAATGATGTAAAAAACTAAACATAAGTTGTGGCCAATATATATCCCTTGGTCATAAATGAGTATATTGGATACATAGATGCAAGCATAAAAAGAAAATGGAAAAAGAAGGTGACCACAGCACTAAGAATGTATAGAAGCCAGTGATATTAGAAAATCATAAATGGGCGGGACTTACAATATACTTCACTAGGTTGTTGTTGTCTCTTTTTTTTTTCTTTTTTTTTTCTTTAAAAAAAATATAAAATATAAAATATAAAAATATAAAAAATATATATAAAAAAAAAACCACTAAAAGAATGCATTGCAGATTAGTTGGGAGGATGAGCAAAGCCTGGAGAATAATTATTTGGCAACATTAGAACATATATGAAATTTAAGCATACATGATTGTGACGTTTGCAGGAGGATTAAGAACGCCTGAAATATTTGAAAGTAAATTATTCTGGAAATACCTGCAAAATCAAAGATCATAGAAAAAATTTAGCAAAAGATTCAAGCTAAAACTTCGAGTTAGACAAATATATAAAAGTCCATCCAGAGGACTGAAACAAATTTGATCTCAAGACCATGGCAAAACCAGAACTACAAAACAATCATTGTGCTGCTTACTAAGATACACCAGAGGTTTTTTGAGAAGCAAACATAAGACTAGCAAAGAGAAATGGCGGTTTATGGTTTCAGGTCTTACAGAAAAAGTCTTCTATTGCCACCGAATGTCATACTCTGCCAAATAGATGGAACAAAACCACTCAATGAGTTGTTCTCAAGGGACCTGCAATGGAAAATGAGTTGCTCAATAATCCCATCAGGAGCGTGCCAAAATTCAGTTAATATGCATAAAATTTTAACTACAACTGTTGGGTGAATATATAACATTTACAAATCATAACAAGTTTACCCAGCAGCCAGCACAGAGAACTAAAAACAATCAAGCATCAAAATTAGATTAACCCACTTTTGAACTGCAATGATGTAAGGTACTCATAAAACTTATTGCCATGTACAGCCACAAATCAGCAAAGAAAAAGAAACAGTGGAAAGATAGTCTCACAATTTCTGCAGAAATGGAAAGTCCGAGAAGATTGTGGGAATAGATCCATTAAGATTGTTGTATGCCAGCTCACTGTAGTAATTGTTTAACAATATCAATTATCATATTGAAGTCAAGAAGATTAGTTACATGGAAGTTCAATCAATGTTCCTGGAAATATTGGGATACTTGTAATGGAAGAGAACTAGTAAGTGGAAGTTTAATGAATTGAACATATTCGACCAAGCAAACAGAAGTGGTTGCAGCAAGTGAATGCCTTAGAAACTCCAAGTGGGGAAGTTACTTACATAGTAGTGATATTATCAGAAAGTTTGTTTGATGGGATGGATCCAGTGAGATGGTTCCAGCTAAGATCCCTGAAATATGAACAGCATCACCAAGTTAGACATGCACATTGACCTTAAACAGAATGAGTCCGTAAAATATGTAAACATGAACAGAGATTGTGACCCTAGCCCTGAGAAATTTATTACTACAAACTTACAAATAAAGAAGGTGTGTTATGCTGCTTAGGTCAGGAATAGCACCTTGCAAGCTGCAGTTCCTAAGACTCCTGCCAATTCAGGAAAAGAAAACATATGCACAAGTCACAAAAGGATTTCTGGAAACATGTAAACATGTGGTCTCTCTTTTTTCCGATAGGTTAGTATGGGCTCAAACCCAACACCTCTATGTTAAAATGCACTCTGCTACCATTGAAGCATGAGCTCAAACCCATAGGTACAAGCTACAAATGCTACATGTAAGGCTTCAAGTAACACATAGGCACAAGCACTGCATAAACGTTGTCAATTAATAACGGCAGTAGAAGGACATGGAAAAAAGAAGAACAAGAAGAAGAAGAAGAAGAAGATTTCAAGCATGATCTCTACAACAATCAACAAAGAACAACAAAAGGAGCCTATAAGAGGTTTTTTTTTTAAAAGCCAGAGGAATCTGTCGTGGAAGATGCAAGTGGTGACAAACTCATGATGGCACTCAAATCGAGTTACATGCAGAATAAGGTTGATTCATAGGGGGAAACAAAAAACAGATCAAAAAGTAACTGAATGCATGCAGTCAAATAAAACACTTGATCATAGTAAAAAGCTCTGAGTTTGCCTATGTGATGGGAACATATAGTCACCTAACTTTCCAGGTGATCTCCGTCAACTCGCAGCAGAAGCTACAGCTACAAGAAGGTTATAAAGGTCATTTTGTCTTGAATCTGTGGGTTATCTAGGTTGCTGGTTGCTATGATTTGGATTTCCAAGATTCTATTATAGTTTATACTTGAATGGTCTCCCAACAAACAAGTAAAAGACTTTGTGCAGCTTTATACCTTGCTACAATTATTGTGATAAACATCATATAATTTTGAAGCCCATTTTAAATGATAGTTCCATGGTTCCATCAAAAGTTCAAAGAGCAAGTATCCCACCTTTGATGCACACGCGCGTGCGCAGACACACATATATTATGGTCCCTTGGTTTTCTTACAAGTCTCCATCTACAATCACAACACTTATCCATCTAGAAATGTTCCATGCAGCAATGCTCTTTCTGTCTCCCTATTTGGCCGTTGGCCTCCTGCATGTGTTAGACGCCCTGGATAAATAATTCATCACATTCCAGGCTTCTCATCTCATAGCTTCCCTTTGTTTTCATTTTCTTTTGACCCATAGAAGAGTAGAAGGTGAAAGTTTAGAAAACATATCACCAACTCGTCTAGAATATGACCATATACTGTGGGAAGAGAATATGAGCACATGAACATGCACGAGGGAGGGACAGAGGAAGTCATGACAATGCCAACACTGACACATATAGAGTCATGCACCTTGCGAAGCAAGATCTGCCACTCTGTCAGTGTTGTCACTTTATAGGGCAAAGCACAGAGGTCCATTGCTTTTAGGAGGGTCAATTTTCCCAACAAGTACAGAGTAACCAAATAGATTAATCAGATTATTAGAATGCCAGCATGCTGAATAAGGATATTTAAGGACATTTTCCAAGAAATAATGATCAAGATAATGGAAGGAGCAAGACTATTACAAGAAAAGCAATCACACTCTGGCCAAATGGATGTGTCAGCTAGTGCCAATTTATGCTTGTAAATTCAATTGTGGTCATTATGCATTGGAATTGGAAAGTGAAAACTGATCTGATGTCACGACCCTCGCTAAAACCATAAAGGTGTGGCCCTAGGTTTGGTGATTCAGCCATTGAGCTGTAATCGCGGATTCCCAAATATCTTCATGGCTGTATTTTTCTTAACCCTCTATTTTGAAGCTACTTAATGAAGGGGTAGGATGTTCCAGCCGAGAAGACTTTTGGAGCATCTTCCATCCACAATGGAGCCCATGAGATCAATGGTGGATTAAAAAAACCATGAATCCCACTTACAAGGTCTGACACATTAGAATACTATTCATGCTTTGATGCATCACAGCCTATACTATTTCTTGAACTAGTCATTTTCCTAAGTTCCCATTTCAAATCTTCTCAAACATAAAAGCATTAACCATAATACAGCTTCAATCCAATACAAACAGTTTACAGTGAACCAAAAAAGGACAACTTTCTTTCATCTTTTTTTCTTTTTTGACAGATAAAAAACAAAGCACTGATTTCTAAGGTTATCCCATGGTTAGCTGCCATGCTAAACAAATGGTTGTACCATCAAATGTGTTAGACAGCTGATCAAATGAAGCCAATCCCCAAATATGCATCGAAATAGAAAGGAAGAGGTTGTGGGAAAAAATCCACCTAGCAGTCCCCATAAATCTCAAAACCCCAGTGGCCTTAAATGCCTTAGAAGAATGTACCTACATCCTCTGTAGCATTTTTCGTTTAAATGTATCCAGAATCGGGAATGTGCCTAATCCTCATTGTTTAACCAAAAATAAGGAAAAAAAACTATATTGAGTTTAAGAAATTGCACTTACAATTTCAACAGTTTTGACATGTTGCTGTAAGAAGCTGGAATTTCACTCCCATGGAAGTTATTGTTGTCAAGTTGACTGCAACAAAGAAGTGGAAAAAAGAAAAATGAAAAACATCAACCACAAGGGTCATAGAATAAACAAATGTGAGTACCGGTGGATAGATGGCAATTACAAATTTGACTATGATGCAGGACCGATGCATGAACCAAAGAACATATGAGATCAAGTAGTAGAATTAAGACAATTAAAAAAAAAAAAAAAAAAACACACGCAAGCATTGCCATAATCATCATGAATCCCATGAAAACCAAAAGAACATCATGCATAATCCTAAGTTACCAACATCGTCACACAAGATCATTAAATAAGAAGAAACTAGGATCTAATGGATGTAGGGACATCCAATTAGCATAGGGTATAGTTTATTTCAAAGTAGAAAACATAATACAACCTAGGGTAAAAATTAGGGTTTGGGTAATTTGGGAAAGTAAGAAAGCTAGGGAATTTAGATTTAGGGTTAGGGTTTCAGGAATGAAAGAAAAGGTTTAGGAGAAGACGAAAGCTTAGCTTGTGAGAATCAAAGAACTTGAAGACAATATAATGCGGGACCAATGCATGAACTAAGTAACATGTGAGATCAAATAACCGAATTAAGATATTTAACTAAAAAACACAAACGTCGCTATATTCATCACAAATATCATAAAAACAAAAAGAAAATCATGCATAATCCTGACCTAAGCTACCAACATCGTAACACAAGATCATTAAATAAATAAATAAATAAAAACTAGGATCTAATGGATGTAGGGACATCCAATTAGCATAGGGTATAGTCTATTTCAAAATATGAAACATAATACAACCTAGGGTGAAAATTAAGGTTTGGGTAATTTGAGAAAGTATGAAAATTAGGAAATTTAGGTTTAGGGTTAGAGTTTGGATTGTGGATAGATATGGGAAAGTTGGGTTTGGGAGAAGACGAAGATTTGAGATATGAGAATTAAGAATCTGAAGAAAACACCTGGATGGGGAAGAAAAGAGAAGATGGTGTGGGGATAGATGGAAACCTCGCACTTCCATTGATGAAGATTAGCATCACACCAATCTTCCTTCCAAATCGCATGAAGATGGGAAAAGAAAGCAAAAGCTTCTCTCTTTTTTTTTTTTTAAATCACGAAATTCAATGAGGGAGAGGTCACACACCCTCCTCTTTTTATAGATCCAAGGAGTTTCAAAAATTACAAAAATCCTCCTATCTTGTAAACTTTAACGAAAATATCCCTAGTCTAAATAAAATCAACTAAAACACTCATAATGTATCCAAATATAAAAGAATCAAAACTTAAATCCTAAAATATGATAAAGTCTAAAACTGATGTGGACGATCAACAATCAATGGCCTGATCATGTAATCCATGTGATCCAATGGCCCGATCGTCGTGTCCCCCCGATCCAATGGTCTAGATCACTCCATAAAGCAGCTCATGTGCATCTTCCCAGTGTGGGGTCTTCCAGATGCTCTCACATGCACATGGGGTCTTCAGCACGATCACGGGTACTCACCTAACCACAAGGAAATCGGCGCGGCCCGCCTCCTCCTCTGATACGTATGTAAGGGTGTACGTATGTAAGAGTGTACGTGACGCGATGTCCTCATCACAATACTGGCATGCGGAGCCCGGTGGAATGTTAGGCAAGAGAAAATGGCAGTGTATCTAGTTAGAAGTGCTTTAGGCAATCTAAGCAGAGAGATAATCGTGTTTTTAGGAACTAGAGCCTCTCCTCCGCAGCTATCTTTTCTAAGGTTCTCGTTTTGTTTAGGGATTGGGCGTCGTGAGTTGGGTGCCTTTCTGGGGTGTGGCTAGGGATGTATCCTTTCTATTTTCTTTTCTTTTATATATATATATATATATATATATATATATATATAATATATATTATTTATTTATTTTTTTGCTTCTTTTTTTGTTTTTGTTTTTTTTTTCCTTTTTTTCTTTTTCTTGTTCTTTTTTCTCTTTCGTTCCCTCATTTTTTTCTCTTTGTAGGGCTTTTGCTCCTTTCGGCAATTTCTTTGCCCTTTAATAAAGACGCTTATCTTTCAAAAAAAAAACATATATGTAGCCACTCTAGTGTGTTCTTGGGAGGAAAAACAAAGTTTCCCCTTTACCCCTATTTATTCTTCTTCTTGATAAACAATGTTCCTTAATCTTCAATTTTTTTTTTTACCCAAGTGAATGATCTATGCCTAGATGTAAGGAATATGGGTAGAGAAGTTGATGGTCCTTAAATCATGTTTTGATAATCTTTTGTTCTCTCCGACATTTGTTAGATTTATACCGTTGACTTATATGAGAATCAAAGAAGCCATCATCACCATGTCTCAATGTCGCTTACAAGAAGAGCTAATCATGGCTGTTTTCTTAGTCCCCCTGATGGGGACATCTCGCGCACATGCACGCCCCCCCTACACACGTACGCAAGGAGGAGGGCCCCACCATCGATTTGGATCGATGACGACGTCCAGGGAGGGCCTCCTAGTTAGAGGGTTGCGTTTTGGTTCATTGGAGTAGACCCGATAGTCATGTGAATCCCATCATGGGTTCTCATGATCATGGCCCACTATTTCAATTAAATTTAGTTCTTTGGGTTTTGCTTATTATTGTTATTAAGAGTATCATGAACGGTTTAAATTGCTTTGATTAGCTGTTATTTTTTATTACTTTGTCGCCAAGTAATAGGTTGCGCACATGGCGCGAGTTCTAGGGTATAGGGTTTTATTATAAATAAGCACCCCTTGTAGACTTTTTTATTCAATGAAGATTAATAAAATTGCTGTGTTTTTCTGCTCCTCTAAATTTCTGAGTTGTGGAGATTCAATTGGGTACAAAACCCTTCATTCCTCGAAGGGCTGACTACCGTGGTGCGAAGCCATACCTATCCCGATTCGCCCCCACCTTATTCCATCCATATTTCTCCTCCTACAAGCATTCCATCTGCAAATCCATCAATATTTGCAGGCGTTTCTCCATCTACAGCAGATTTCCAGAATCTGGCCCTGCAGGATGGCTGAAACTTCGGTGGAGCACCACGCACAAACCGTGCATCAAATCGAGCTAAGATTTGGGGGTTTTGGAGTACATCCCTGGCCAACCAGGGCAAAGGTGGCCTTTTTCTGAATAGTGGGCCCCACACACGTGCGGTCGGGATCACACGCACGTGCGGGTGCGGTACTTTTCTGGTTCATCTCTCCTCTCTTTCACCCCTCTCTCACCACAAATCCTCAACCCTAAACCTAAATTACTCAAATCCCCAATTTTATGCCCTTCTTCAACCTTAGGCCGTGTTTGATTTTCAGTGGTGGTATAAATACCCGTGAAAATGGTAATTATTAACATTTCAGTTGGGTGCCTTTCTGGGGTATGGCTATGGATGTAGCCTTTGTATTTTTTTTCTTCTTTTTTTTTTTTCTTTTTTCTTTTTTCTTTTTCTTTTTTCTCTTTCGTTCCCTCCTTTTTTTTTTCTCTTTGTAGGGCTTTTGCTCCTTTCAGCAGTTTCTCTGCCCTTTAATAAAGTCGCTTATCTTTCAAAAAAAAAAAGCATATATGTAGCCACTCTAGTGTGTCCTTGGGAGGAAAAACAAAGTTTCCCCTTCACTCCTATTTTTTCTTCTTGATAAACAATGTTCCTTGTTCTTCATTTTTTTTTAAATCCAAGTGAATGATCTATGCCTAGATGTAAGGAATATCAATAGGTAGAGAAGTTGATGGTCCTTAAATCATGTTTTGATAATCTTTTGTTCTCTCCAACATTTGTTAGATTTATACCGTTGACTTATATGAGAACCAAAGAAGCCATTATCACCACCATGTCTCAATGTCGCTTACAAGAAGAGCTAATCATGGCTGTTTTCTTAGTCCCCCTCCCCAACCCCCCAAAGAAAAATCTATGATGTGGTTACCATACATGACTAGGAAATTTCAGAAGCTCACTACAAAAGAGCTATTCTTATGTAACTCGGCCTCCAAGGAAAACAACATGCTAGATTTTCTAACTACTAACAAATAACAATGTTCTTTTGAACTATAATGAGAAAGTTGGATACAAGGATAAAAACAAAAACAAAAATAAAAAAGATGATATGCATGAATCTGCAAGGGAAACAAGCATCAATTAATCAGTGAAAGTCAAGAAACCAAAATAAAAGTTACACTTCAGAAAAGCTAGAAAGAACATACAGTATGCGCAAGTTTGGCAACTGAGATAACTCTGGTGGAAGCCTCCCAGATAAGTTGTTATTGTCCAGAAGGCTGCAAAGATTCACTCACAAATTTATATATAATTTTTTTTTTCTAAAGGATGCAACGAAACCAACATACCCTTAGCAACTAAAAATAATTGCCTGAGGGTTGTAACAACTCAAACTCAGAACCAATAGCGTACTGTAATCATGGTATTCCAAAACGGTTACGTAACAATAACAGTGGTAACTGTTATGCATCCAAAACGGGCATTATAGAAAAAAAAAAAAAAAATGGCCTGTAACTGCCCCATATCAGGACAGAAATGGATTTTTTTTTTTTCAAAAAAAAAAAAAAACACCGTAACTGTTACGGCCCATATCATAACGGTAGCAGTAGTGGCCGTTACGGCCACCGTTACCATTTTGGAATACCTTGAATGTAATACAAACAGAAAAAAAAAAAACCATTAGCTTAACTTACAAGTGAACAAGAATTGGTAATTTGGAAAGCTCAGGTGGAATTTCCCCACTGATTGAATTATTGTTCATGTGCCTGCCAAAGAAAGCAGATTATTATATCAAAATGGTTAAACTTTTGTGCCACATAAAAGCAGCATTGCAAATCAAAGCCCACTCACCAATGCTTTAATTTCTCCAACTTTGCAAATGATTTTGGTATTGGTCCCGATATATGGTTCTGATCTATTTGTATTCTGTCCAGGTTAGGAAGATAACCAAGCTCATCGGGCAAAGAACCTGATAATTGATTTCCATTCAAGAGCCTACAACGAATAGCACATAGAAAGGCAGGATTTAAACAAACCGAAATTTTTTAGTCAACAATCAGTAAGCGAACAAATAGACAAATAATCCCTTTATAATGCCCATAGAGTTGTAACATAAATAAAATAATTACTAAAGAAAACAAATGAATGATCCCAGCATGTCTTCAAGCATTAAAAAGCATGTAAATTGAATGCAGTTTTTCCAAAAACTGAACATTTAAGACTTCAAATAGAAAATCAAAGAAATAAGATTTACATCAATGTGGAATGAGATTTTGACTGTAAGTGTTAACTAGATCATGCAGCAAAAGCAACTAGACGAACAACAGAACTTTTGGAAACAAAGCAGAACTCCCAAGAAAGGTCTTTGAAAGAGCAAAGAAGGAGAGTTATAGCCTCAATTTTGGTTTTAAAATCATTCACAGGCTCAAAAAAGAAGACCTGCTACGGGATTGGCAGGATTTTTGTGATTTCAGCGATATTTTCTGTGGGGTTGGATGATTTTATCACTTTGTTTTTTGCTGAAGCTGCTTTTTTTTTTTAACTTTCTAATAAAGTGCTTACTGATCAAAAAAGAATTCCAAGATCAAACTCAACAGAAAAGACATGGAAAATCTTCAAGCTAACATTTACAATGAAAATACCAGTAATGGACTATAAAAGGAGTCAACAACTAAAATATGTAAATGCTGTTCTTCAGTTGTCCAGAACTGCATTCCTTTGCCACATGTACAATCGCAAATTATAGGGGTGGCATGGCCTAGGACAGGGTTGGCCCTAGCCTAATCCTACTCCCCTATGCCCTTGCCCTGGCCCAGCCCTGGTGCTAATCAAGGGCCTATAGGGCTGAGCTGAGCCAGGGCCAGTCATCTAAGGGAAAGAGAGGACAGAAAGTGGGCACCCTGTGGGTGCATGATCCTAGCCATCCCTCAGGTGGGTCCCATAGTGTAAATGTCTTGTCCAAAACACCATGCCTATTACAAATAAGGTGAGCCACAGTTTACAAAACAAGGGGACGGCCAAGAAAGAATTGACAAAGTTTTTCTTACCTGTCCAGTTGTTTTTAACACTATGGCCCACCATTTGAATGAGCAGGGCTGACTTTTGTGCTGAGGCATCTATATTGCAGGACTCTCAAGATGGACAGACTAGATCTCACAATTAGTGCAACATAGCATGTCTCAGTGCCTGAGCTGGGCTGGGCCATTCATCGTTGACCCAGACCTGGCCCTCAGGCCAAGTTTAGGGGCCCAGGCCCTGCCCTACAGTGCCTGGATACCTGGCCCATTACTACACCTAGCAGATTGTTCATATTCTCCTCAACGACCTTGTTCTAAAATATCCAACAGTCCATGTTTTTTGGCAAGGAAGCCTGGTGTACTAGAGGTTAGTTGATTTTTGTTGAAAATATGAAATGCTTTTTATTCACTGGATAGAGAAAGAAGACACATGCATATTTCAAGAATACATTTAGCATTTTGACATGAGCTAAACAGTACTCGAAGGTCTTTTCCTTGACCAAGAGATAGAGAAAAGGGTTTGTGTTTTTCCCTTTTCACTATACAACACTTTTTTGAGGTGTGTTGTCCCATCACCTATGCAAGTTTGTACTCAACAAGCTTCTCCAGCACTGCTTGCCCCAGACAACAACTATTCCATGAATTTCCCTTTGTGGGCAGTGCGCAATAGTTGTAGTTAGGTGCAGCATGGCCTTGCTCTTATTGACATACATTCTGAGGCTTGTGACCCTTTAATTCCTCTAGATTGTATGTAACATTAACTAATGGCATCACCTGTCAAGTACGAAATTTACATGATTTTAAATTGTATTCATTCATTCACAATGATCTTCAATCATTTAACTGTCAGCAAATCTAGTAATGCATACAGAACCCTGGCATCAATGTGCTACTTAAAGCTTTTGTCAATGTACCCATAGTAAGAAGGTGAAGGCACCAGGTGATGGAATCATAGTGTAGCTGAAGGGTAGCAGTGACAGAACAAACCCCGTTGTTTTACTGCCCAAAGAAGTGAGAGATTGAATGTCGAGTGGATAAGAACATGTGTCCCTGGAAGATTCTATCATCAAAAACAGAGAATGGTACTGTGGAAGGGTGCAAAGGAACTAGAAGGTAACTGGAGACGTTAATGTCACCTTTATAAACAATAGGGCGATATTGTTCAAGTTAAGTTCATCAGTGGAGGTAGAAAAGTTTTTTTTCCCTGTAGAACATGATTGATTAGGGGAAGATGGATGGTTCTGCACGTGGAGATCTCCAAATCCTTGCCTGAGATGGTTTCCTTTTCTAAGGGTAAATGGGTGCAGATCCACAATCTATTGAATTTATGCAGTAACACGAACAAGACACTAGCCAATTGCTCGCATCATTTATCATTATCCTTTTTCCAGCCCATGTTTTCATAAGTAAGCTAATAGTTAGTAAAACAGCCAACTATGATGTCTCTATGGAGATTTTGAAACTTGGAATCACATCCCTTAATGCTTCTATTTCTAAATTAAACATTTTTTACTCTATCACTATCAAAATATTCATCAGCCAATTTTTTGTATCTATGAGCCCATAATTGTAGAGAGTCCGTTGATGCTTTTTAGTGCCTGTTTCAGTCCCAATTACAGTTAAGCATTTAATTGTTATATTTTACAGAAATAAAGTTGTCTGTAAGAAGCCAAAAGTTCATAATCTTTCATTTGCTCCCAAGGATTCTGAATGACCAAAACAGAGAAATTATACGTCTGGCTACTGGCCCGTCATATTCATATATCATATATGTGGAAGCATCTGCATATTTGCATGTCAAAATTGTCTCCATATATGAAAACATTTACTGGGTGTGAAATAGCATCAGTTTGTGTCAGAATTGTTTCAATATACAAGAAAATTTACAGAGTGTGAAATAGTATAAATTCAACTTACAGGAGTATCAAGGATTTAATATTGCCTATCTCTTTCGGTATGCTGCCACTGATCTCATTCCACATAAAATCCCTTCCAAAACCAAAAGAACGAAAAACATCAGACTACGGGAAGCTTATATGCAATCATGGTATTGTTTAACAAATAAGATATTCACAGCAGTCAGAGGATGAATGTTGCTCTGTTGCATTTTTCTATTTTGCATTTGGAATAAGTTATGACTCACAATATTTGCAAATAAGATAGGCGACCAAGATCAGCAGCTAAAGTTCCCGAGAGATTCATGGTTAGCATATGCCTGAAAAATGAAAAACATGGCATGGTCATGGAGAGTTGAATGATATGACAATAAATTATTAGATTCAAAGATGTTGCAATGTGTCGTTGATCTTTGTCATAACCTCAACACTTAAGCATCAAATTGTGATGTGGTTAAAATTTGCATTTGTAAATGCAACTGTGTTAGATTCTTCAAATATTAATTCCTTAGGTTTTTCACTTAGTTCTAGATGGGATCATAACCCTGCATTCGCAAAATCATATTCTTGAAATTTAACCAAACTAAAAAGAAAGTGATGAAGCAAGATCAAAACAAACCCAACTCTGAAATTTTCTGTGCCACCTAGAAATCCAAAAAAAATGTTTACAGCAATCATACAAATGGAATTAGATAGAATAAGATATATAATCCATAAATGGCATAGCACCATATAAGGTTATCAAGTGTAATCACACAACTGGAGGAAGGGCATCTCACCCAGAAATTCCCCATCGCAGGAACCAGGCAATAAACTGCAGCTATATTTCATAAAAAAAAAAAAAAATCATCATAACATCATGCATATGGATCTGCAATTTATAGGTTGTGTGCAGCCTTCCAGTACATTCTGGAATGTCTGTCTTTCTATCACAAGCTGAACAACTCCAAATATAGAAATAAATTCTACAGAACAACTATTGCCCAAAAAACTGCATAGATACTTCTAAAACAGACTTACAGACAGACAGATGAATCAACATGGTCATACAGTTGTGGTAGTCCTTCCAAATATAGTAATAAGCTCTGTCCTTCCCATAATATTTTCTGCCACATGCATAGAAGTCGAAGACCACAACTGCTGCTGACTGTGTTTTCTTCCAAAAACAGCTATTGGTTGTCATAAACTGCTAAGGCTAGAAAATGGACTGCTATTCTTTATTTTTATTTTTGAAAGATAACGAAATTTTATTGAGAAAGCACCGAGCTAGAGCAAAGAACTACAACCCCAAAAGAAAAGAAAAATAACAATCCTCCAATGGACTTTTAAATACAGAGCATATATTGCTGAAATTAGGAATAGATTGGACCCGTGGCCCCCCAACAATCCAATCAATGGACGCATATACTCGTCTGGTTGGGACTGTGGACCCACAGTCCAACAGACGTCTTTGTCAATGTTGCATGGGGACACTGTTAATTGGGACCCAGATTGCTTATCCTATTGCACAGTCAAGTCAAAGGTGGCCCAGCCCCAGATGAATCAGATAGTCATGTTATAAAACAATCCATGTCAAAGAAATCAAATTGACTATACTAGCAAAAGTAACAACAACTTCCCAAATCTGCATAGAATGTTAAGAAGGCATGGAGTTGTACCACTTGTTAGTTGTTAGTAAATGTAAAGGCCTGTACAAGTCCCCAGAACAGTATACATTATGGGAGCTTAGTACAGTGCTCTTCCACCCTCCACTAAGTCTCCTTACACTAGGTGAATTTTTGGCAGATTAATTTTATGACAGAATGCACCCATGCATTGGATGCTTAGAGTTTTAGTCTGAACTCTGAATGTTGGGTGCTACTATGTTCTAGACAGATAGTGCTAATTAATATCTTGAGGAAATTATGAGAAATTTGGCCATTTTTGATCATCCATAATACATGAACTGGTTTCCTAGGTCCCAACAAATTTTAGAAATAGTGAAAATACTTAACCAAAAATGGTCTTTTCTTTCAATCTAAAATACGAAAACATTCATTCTACCAAGACAACACTTTCAAATGCAACTTAGGTCATTTGCACGGACTTTTGGCGCCTTGGATTTAAACCAAAGGGAAAAACAAAAGTTACTTTTTTCTAAACTGTCCAAAATGAGGAAAACCATATAATTCAAATTACAAAACCTTCCCCATATTTCTCGTCATGGCTGTAGAAAATATCACACTAATGCGCCTATCATTTTGGGCCAGTGCAGCATCCATTTCTAGGATCTTGTAGATTGTTGGATTTCTCTTTTTGTATGGTAGTGAGTTTTTGCCTTAGTTTCAGAGCTCTTCACCGTATGGCAACTGATTGTGACTCATACGTATTTGTATTAGATCTCTCCTGCTCAATTGTATGGCACTCTCTCTCCTTTCCCTCTCCCTCTCTCTCCCTCCCTCCCTCTCTCTGAACTCAGTACATTCATAAATAATGTCTACTTTCCCAGAAATACCTTGAAACTAAACATTGCCAATAGTATCTGGGATGATGAACACTAATTTTTCTTCCCCTCCATAAGGTGTCATCCTAAAGTGAAATCTTATTTTGTCTATGGAACGTGCTTTACCTGCTTAAGAGTGGCATTGCTCCCACATATTTATCAAGACATCCCAGTTGGGTTGTGCTACGTGAACATTAAAAAACATCATTCCTTGTCCTATTTTGTCCATAATTACTCATTTGGCTTCTGTTTAGTCATCTCATAGGCTATAGAACTAAGACTAAGAAAGCATCATTTACACAAGAAAGCAGTGCTAGTATACAAAGCTTAAAACTTGATGGTGACCAAATCATACAAATCAGGCAAATGAAACAATTTCAAAATCATGTTGAGCACAAAAAATGTAACAAAATACAAATATTTTAAAGCTAGGTCCTGGGACAGCACTCCCTTACTATAACAGGCACAGACAGAGAAACTCTGAAAGAAATAGACTAAAATGGAAAGGTAAACAGATAAGTGTCAAAAGCATACAATTCTTTAACGTGAAGGTAACCATCATCCAATGGTGTATTGTAGCACACAATCCCTGTCCAGTTCAACATACATGGATCTCCCTTATTCCAACTTTTAAGATTCTTCAGAGGATCTATCAAACTGCTCTTGATAGCTTCTAATGCAGCAACTGCAAATTAATACAATTTGTCACTAGATTTTCATAACCATCCTTAATGATAAAACAAAGAAGTAATCATACACATGCTACTTCATTGAACAACCCTTTGCTTTAACATCTACAAGTTCTTATGCGTGACGACTGGAAAAGAAAAGGTGACTGCATTCCTTCTCCATTTATTATTCATCACAAGTCGAAAAAATTATAATTTGTAGCAAATACACAATTAGTACATCTAATAGATCGACATCCAAAGAAAAGCATAGCAACAACAAAAAGCAAGAATATCAACTAAAAGTAATTATAACATCAGAGCAAAACATGCTGAATTGCTGACAAGGATTCACTATCCGGTGAAGGAATGCATCAAATGCAAGCTAATGCCAAACACTGTGCAGTACTTATGCATAAGAACAGTAAAATTCAAGCAAACTCACCTTCAGATGGATCAGTTGTCCGCGCTTTCACAGGTAGTGCAGAGCAACACAGATAAACAGCCAGAATGGCTCCCAAGAGACAAACTCTCACACCAGACATCACAAAATCCTTGAAGGCGGATGAAGCGATGAACATCTCTCAATATCCAATGCCCTAAACTAGCAGACGGCTTGAAACCCCAGAAGCAAACTGAATTCTCAAACAGTTCCAATTGATTGAATGCTATAACTTGCTCCAGAATCCAAAAACCAATACAACGTCAAAAATCAAGATACCCCTTCTCAAGGCAACTCAAAACCCTAGAAACCCAATGGGTGCCAATATATTTCTGCAGAACTGATGCAGTACAAATACAGACTACTCAAGATTCTGAGCCAATACAAGTAAATATTTCTGAGCTGATGCAATACAACTATAGACTACTCAAGATTCTGAGCATCCACATGCAGTCAAGAAAAAGCACAATATCCCACTCCAGAGACCTCGAAATTCAAGAAATCGAACAAGTTGCAGCAGATTTTCCCGTATGCAATGTTTTAGATGTGTAAATTACTTCCTAAGGCAAGAACCCACCTATTTGCATCCGATGATGAGAAAAAAGCTCCAAAACAAGCAGAAACAATAGTACTTAAACAAGTTGCAGAAATTTTCACAAGTCTAGTGCTCTAGAACATGAACAACTGCAGACAGCATTAATCCACGTAATTTCATCGGATGCCTAGAAATATCTTTCAGACAGCCGAGAATCAACGTGTTTTCTTCCAAGACAGAAAAAACACTAAATCTCGCCCAAGAGAGCTCCAGAGCCCAGGAAATCAAATGAATTGCAGCAATAGGCAATTTCGGAAACCAAGGTCCATGTAGTTCTACAAAAACCTTTCACAGGAGAGCTCAAAAGGCCTGAAATGATATCAGATGAATCACTACAATAAGCAACTTCAGAGATATGGAATCCAGGTATTTTCATCCGGCATCAAGGAAAATGTCAGAAGCTCGCTCCAGAGAGCTCAAAACCCATTGGAACCTATCAAACTACTGAATTTTCCAATATAAACAACTCCGGAAAGAGAAGAATCCAGGTAATTTTCATCTGATGCCAAGAAAAACAGCGACACCCATCTCCAGAGAGCTCAAAAACTCTAGAAATCTAACCCAAGTACACAGAAATTTTTACTCAAACATTTTCAGAGATCGAGAATCCACGTAATTTCATCCAAAACCAAGAGAGAAAAAAAACAAGATATCTCATTCCAGAGAGCTCAAAAACCCTAGAAATCGATTGAAATACAGCAAACGGCGACGAAATTTCATCTGGAAATCCTATAAATCGGAGGGATTGGCGAGGTTTTCTTAAGCGTTTGTGCGGATTGGACGGTGCAGATGAGTTCAGGGCTTGAGATTTAGTAATGATGAATTATGAGGGGAGGAAGAGAGGGTGTTGTCGATGGGAAGATGCCAGAGCAGCCAATGCAGAGATCAGAAGACGGCATTTTTATATATATTGAGGCGATGCTTGGCTTCTTCGGAGCTGTTGAAAGTTCTCTCATTGTGAGAGAGGGATGATTGGCTTTTGGCAATTAAATAGCTGAAGGTGACTCGCGCCCTTTTCATACTCTCTAAGAGCGCCAAGTCGAAGATAAGACACAAAAGTCGGCCTTTGTTTTAAATATCCACCGTATAGCCAATATATGCAACTGTATATTATATACCGTGTATCTTACCTGGGCGATGAGAAACGTACATGCAGTGCTGGTATATTCTACTTATTTAATCCAGTGAGCACTTTTTAATTTTTAATCTATTTTTTTTTTTGTAAACCCCGATAAACTAGTTTCAAATGGTTATAAATATATGGTTCTTTATGTTTTTCATGAAAAATTATAGATTTAGAACTTCGATTTTGAGATTTGGGAGAGATGGATCAAGTTGTGGAAAATTGAAAACAAATCAAAATTTCTCAATTTATCATCATTTAGTTGCAATCTTTGTATCCGAATGCAAAATTAAACATGCATGTAACCCAATCTATTAATTCTTCTTTTACTTTTAAATGTATTACTTGTGTTTTTATGCATGTCTTACTATGTTTATAAATTATATGAATAGACTTTGAATATACTTTCATTAGTTCAATTGAAAAGCATATGTTAAACCTCATGCAATTAAACCCAATAATTAAAAAAGTTTCATTGAAAAATCAACCTCGCATTGTTCTCATGTTTTCCAACAACAATAATACATTACAACATAATACATATATATATATATATATATATATATATATATATATATATATATATATATATATATATCCCAGAGTGCAAAACATTACTCGATAACAATATTTAAAACGTTGAATAAGGCGGATCCAAATCTCATATAAACCACACCACGAGTAAAGAATGGTATTGAACACTCGCTATTAAAAACTTCTTAAGACCACAAAAGTTTTAGATTAAGCTAATATTTGAGTTTTCTCTTCATTCAGGTGCGCTTGACCTAATTAATAGGTTGGATGACAAATAAACATTACATTGGGCTTTAAGAAGTTTTTAACGCTCACCATTCAATCACCACTATTTTCTTGTGGTGTGATCCACGTGTGAAAAGATAGATGAATAGCTTATATAAAACACATATATACCATACAGTGGCATTGTGAACACTATTACATTAAATGCAGTGTATGATGATGTGTTCCAATTTCATTATAACAAGCAGTATTTTCGTCCTTGAGGCAGGCAGAGGATCTTGATTTTCTTTTTTTTCTTTTTTTTTCTTTTTACGATTGTCCATTGTTTTTTATAACTTGGCTCACATAATAATTATATAAGTTTAATTTCATAGTCACTCCATAATCCTGACAACACTTGTATACTGGTCGAATAGCATATATACACACCTGATAGACCCACCATATAAAAAAAATAAACAAACATCTAAAACCCTTCAAATTTCATAAAAGGGAATCTTTGATGGAAAGGTTGGAAACCATTCATACACCCAGCTGGGTTGTACGTGGAATACTTACACGATAAGATTAGTCCCCGTAGCTACGTGAGTAGCGAGCTTAGCTACTGAAGTAATGTGATCACCAAGGTCTGTGGGCCTCACCATGATATATTTGTTTTATCCACACCGTCCATCTATTTGGATAGTTAACTTTAGGTTATGAACCAAAGAATGAAGCTGTTCCAAAGCTTAAGCGGACCCCACCACAGAAAATAGTCGGTATTGAACGCCGACCATTAAAAATTTCTCAGGAGTACAGGAGTTTTCGATCAAGCTGATATTTGATTTTACTCAGGTTGGATCTCAAAAAATACATGGTTGCCCTATGAAGGTTTTAATGGTGGGGTCGACATTGTCCCACTGTTTTCTACGGTGGGGTCTGCTTGGGCTTTGACTATGCCTCGTACTTAGGCCCATGTCCTAAAATGATCTCTACAAATGGATGGACAGTATGGATATAACACATACATCATGGTAAGGCCCACAGAAGTTGGCAACTCAAGCTGTCAATAGCTAATCCAAGTCCATATTAGTCTACAACGTAGTAAAAGATCCAAACTTGTAGAAGAATACAATCGGAATAAGTAAAAATATTAACATCCCTTCGAATTATTTTTAGTGACCCAAATGGACCATTTTACAGGAAATGCTGAAAAATCTCTCAAATGAAATATTTTAACCTGTCAATAGCACATACATCATGGTAAGGCCCATGGAAGTTGGCTACTCAAGCTGTCAATAGCTAATCCAAGTCCATATTAGTCTACAACGACTAGTAAAAGATCCAAACTTGTAGAAGAATACAATCGGAATAAGTAAAAATATTAACATCCCTTTGAATTATTTTTAGTGACCCAAATGGACCATTTTACAGGGAGAACAGGAGATGCTGAAAAATCTCTCAAATGAAATATTTTAACCTTTTGATTATGAAAAGGTTACGGTGGCTATTCATATTCAAACCTAAATTGCCAAATTATCAAAGCGTTGAAATAATTCACATGTGGAGTTTTTATTTATTGTTTTACTCTTTACAAAGCAAGACTCGTTGTATGAATGATTGGGATAATGGGAATAGATTCTGAAGGGGATTGCGTGGTATGCCATGCATTACCTACCTTTGTGGTGTGTTAATGTCACTAAGTTCTATGGGCCCCACCATGATGTATGTGTTATATCCAAACTATCCGAACTGTATGTCTGTTTGGCAATATTGTTTTATGGCTTGAGCACAAAAATGAGAAACATCCAATGCTCAAGTGGGTCACACAAGAGAAAGGAGTGGATATTGAATGTCTACCATTGAAATCTTCTTGAGGGTCATAGTTTTGGATCAATACGATATTTGATTTTTCTTTCTCTCGGTCTATGTCAATTTATGAACAGATTCGATGTCAAATAAAAGTCAGGGTGGGCCTTAGGAAGGTTTTAAAGGTGGTAATCATTATCCCCACTACTTCCTATTTATTGTGGTGTGGTCCATTTGAGCTTTGAATCCTCCTCACTCTTGGGCTCATAGCATAAAATGACCTAAAAAAAAATGGATGGATGGTGTGGATATAACATTTACATCATGGTGGGGCCCATAGAACTTGGTGACATCAACCCACACCGCGGAGGTTGGTGGTGTGTGGCACACCGTTCAGTCCCTCCGTAGCATATCGCAGTTACTATAATGTATTCCAGCAAAGGGTGACGTGGGTACCAAATTTGAAAATTCAGGATGCAACTTACTGGTGGCCTAGGGTTACAGGAATTCCCTATAACACCAGCACTATGGGGCCCACTGGGATGTTTTTGTTACATTTATTCTGTACCTCTATTTCACTGGCTCATTTTAGAATATTATTCCGAACATGAAGGAAATTCAAAACTAAGGTGGGCCACACCAAAAAAAAAAGTCAGGTTGAAAATGTCTACTGTTGAAACCTTCTTGGGTCTATGATTTTATGTCCCATCCAAAACTTTCATGGCCTCGGATGAGGTTTTAACGGTGAGTGTTCAATTTCCATTATTTATTGCAGCTTGGCTCACTTGAGTTTTGGATTTACTTCATGTTTGGCTCATGTCCTAAAATGAGGGGGAAATGGATATAATACAAGCATCATGGTGGGCCCCACAAAAGGTTATAGTCGGCAAGTTGCCCGGTCATATGTCACACATGAAGAAGAAAAATGGATGGCTGAGAGAAATTGATTAGTGGTCCAGGTTCATCATATATATACATAAACATGATAAACATGATGGTGGGAATCTGGAAGGTTTATGGTGGTTGTTTCCATCCCTATAGTTTCCTGAGGTGTGGCCCAGTTAAATTTTGGATTGGCCTTAGTTTTTGGCTCATGGTTTAACTTGATCTAGCAAAATTGATGAGCAATTTGGATGTCATAAGTAAATTCCTGTGGGTCCCATGGAGCTTTTGGTTGGTGTACCACAATCCTGGAGTGAGTCGATTTTCACCCGAATTGCATTTTAGATGGTAATCTCAACCGTTCATGTTCTCAATATTGGCTTATATAGAAGTTATGAACTTATAACCATACTCCATTGATGATTCTAATCTTAGTCTCTTGGATTTAAAAATAAGTTATTCAAACTTTACTTTTCAATGGATGAAATTTATCTTTATAAAACAATGATCCATTCAACAAATGCTTCTTGAAATGGCCCATGTGGCATGGAATCAATAATATGAACGGTCTAGATCATCATCTAAACTATAATCCATGGTGAAAAAACCCACCCATATCGTAGCTATGGTATGTGGGCACCAACTATCAAAACTCATCCCTGTTCATATTCAAACCTAAAAGAGCCAAATTATCAAAAGGTTGAAATAATTCATCTTTTGAACTTTTAGTTATTGTTATTCTTTACACCTATTTTTAAGCACTTTTGACATGACCAATTGGAAGATGCCGCATGGAGACACTACGCATTTGGCACAGTCAAAATCATACTCGCATCCGAAGAGGATATGTGTTTGATCTTCTTTCAACGTTACGCATTTTATCATTATTGTGATGATACAGACTCTTATCAGGCATTTTAAGGAGATAATCATCGCATACCATGTGATTACGGTTAATGTGCCCAATAAATAAGGGACATGCCTAGCATGACTATAAAAGACCTACTGCCCAAGCATATCTTACATCACAACTATATGTGATCTCATTTGTAAGGCCGTTTCTCACAATCCTTCCAAAATGGGAGATTTTCCCAAAGAATTCGAACAACCAACAACGATCAAAAGATCTCAAATACCGAAAGGTAGAATCGGCATACGAACCAACTTAGATACGGTCCCAGATGCTGATCGTAAAAGGATGGTTGAACCTATATCTGATCACGTTCTACACAATGATCGAAATAAAGAGAATGAGAGATCTGGATCGACCAACACCTTGAAGTTGACAAGGTGGGCCATTAGGAGATGTTAAATGGCCACGCTCGATAGAGATTGGCCCTTGAGTTTCTCAAACATTGGTCTACTTGTCTTCATCAGAGGAACTCTAAGGGCACTGGGCCAAGTCTTTAGTGGGCCACAAACATATCCACGAAGGATCAGCCATCGAAGAATATTTGAGAAGCTAGTGAGTCCGGAGTCCTTTCTTTCCAAAGCAAGTCCCAGTTTGATAAAAAAAAAAAAATTTTGTTAAGTATTCGGAAAGCTAACGTGAAGAATCCCGAAAGACCTAGATGGGGAGCTTTCACTGCCTCGAGAAAGCTATAAAAGGAACACCCGAAGAAGAGCTTGAGGGCCCACTTAAACACATTTATCTACATGTCTATTTTATATTCATGCCTATTTTACTTTCCCTCGTATAGTTTACTACCACCTAGTGACTCTCGTCGCAGTATATTTATCTTAGGAGTATATTAAATATATGCAACCTTAAGTTGTCATATCCCTACGTACATCCGAGTTCCGATTCAATTGTTCATACCTGTCATATCCTGCTGACCATTTGCCTTGTCACCTATTCTAATAGGCACATCAAGTACTTATTTTACTTATTGCTTTAATAATAGTGCAAAGCACAATGGTTGTAACATGGCCAACACATTAATAAAGATCGATTGTATTTATGATAGCCTTTATTATGTCATGTACAAATATTCTACTCCCATTGAGGAACACGTTAAAGCACGGGTGGAATAGAAAGTCATCAAACCGGTCGACTCCACAATCACTAGTACAAGGCAAAAAAAACTCATTCGTGGGGATTAACCCGTTCCCTTGCCCAAATCACCTGAGTACAACGCGCATTGAATCAATCAATCGATGGTCGAAAAGCTCTGGGTTCAGATCCAGTCTCCAAACCATCCATCTCGGTTCACGGGTACCGACCAAGTTAGTCAATATCTTTAAGTTGAGTAAACTTTGATACACCCCGCTTAATCATACACGCACACGTGCTCCGATCCATGCTCTCAATCACACGACTGGTCTTGAGTAGCTAATTGAGAGCAACAGTTATCCTCCTTACAAAGTGAGAACCATTATATACATTGTTTGGATCATCGTAATATAAAAACATATTTGAAGGCTAAAACCCCCATGTGTCATATTGTAGTAAGTTGTGATATGTTACAACAAACCTCATGGTGTGTGCCATATGTGAAAATTCAAGAGGATTTCCCTATAACCCCATAGTCTGTGGTACCCATTGGGATATTTTTGTTACATTCACTTGCTCTGTCAACTCATTTCACTGGCTCATTTTAGAACATTATTCCAAACATCAAGGGTATCCAAAACTCAAGTGGGTCACACCACAAGAAACAATGGGGTTTAAAATGCCCACCGTTCATGAGTTGGTTCTCACCTGAAAATATTAGCCTAATACAAAACATGTATAGCCCCAATGAGGTTTTAATGGTGGATGTTCAATTTCTACAATTTCTTGTTCCATGGCTCACTTGAGTTTTAGATCTCCTTTATGTTTATATAGCTCGTGTCCTAAAATTAGCAGGTGAAATGGGCTCTTGTTACCCTGGGGTAGCGTAAAATAAAATTAAGACTAGTACTGTCATGGCGGATCGTCTTCACCAGGAATTCCAGTGCCGTCGCTTCTCATTGGTCTAGGTAATTTCCTATGACTCCAGGCAGTAAGATACCCATGATTTCTCTCTCCCAAAAAGATTGCTAGCTACACAACATAACTTTTAATATGTGGAACTTTTGTAAGTCCGACCGTAACTTTTGTGTTATGTCTACACTGTTCATCAATTTTTCCCAGATAATTTTAGAGCATGAGCCCATAAAAGAGGTACATCCAAAGTTCAAGTGGATCACATCACATAAAGTAGTAGGGGTTGAGCAAACTTCGGTTGAAACTTTCATAAGATCACACATACCTGGATGAAGTTAAAATACAAATATCAGCTTGATCAGAGCCTTCCATCACCTTCAAAAAGTTTTCAATAGTAGCATCAATTCTTAATGCTTTAAGTAGTGTGGTCCACTTTAGCTTTTGATCTTTTTTCTTTTTTGGGCTCATATCCTTAGAATGATATGAAGAAAATGAATGTACAATGTGAATATAAGAAATACATGATAGGGCTTAATTACATAAATTTCACACGTCAAGAAATTTTGTTACTTACTTTGTGGTGCAGCGGAGTGGATTAGGTGAGACCAGGGCTTCGCCCAAAATGGTGCAACCCTTACCATGGGGCCCACTTTGACATGTGTATTCTGTATCCACTCCATCTATCCATTATTTAAGATATTTTAGAGCACCTCCCCATAAATTAAGAAGATCCAATTATCAAGTGGACCATATTCCACGAAACATCGGTGATTAAACACCCTATCATTAAAAACTTCTTAGGACGCACCTTAATGTTTCCTCAGCTTTTATTTGCCATCCAATCTGTTGATAAGTTCACATAAGCTTGGATGAAGGAACAAAATAAATATCAGTTTGATCCAAAACTTTCGTGGCTCATTAATGGTTAATCACCACTGTTTCCTATAATATGGTCCTGATAATTAGATCTGCTTCATTTTTTAGATAATGCCCTGAAATGATATGAAAAAACGGATGAACAAAGTGGATATAAATTTTACACATAAAGGAGGGTACGACGGCAAGGGACCCTCTTCGGTGATGCCAGGTCTCACTTAAATCCACCGTACCGGAGTCAAGATAAAAAACGGGAAGTGTTGAAATGTGGAACTTTCATGGATCCCATCATGACTTATATATTAGATCCACACTTTTCATTCATTTTTTCATACCATTTTAGGAATTTCAACAGACAATGAGGCAAATCCAACCCTCAAGTAGGCTACACTATATAAATATTGGGAATTGGATGCTTACCGTTGAAAATTTCTTATGGTCATAGAAGGATCTAATCAAGCTAATATTTGTGTTTTACCTTCATCTAGGTCCGTGTGACCTTATGAAGAGGTTAGATGACAAATAAACCTCAGTAGATACTAAGAAGGTTTTACCGGTAGTCATCCGATCCTCTCTACTTTTAGTGGTGTGGTCTAATTGAGCTTTGGATGTACCTCATTTTTGGGCTCATACTCTAGAATAATCTGAAAGAAAAATAATAATGGACAATGTGGATCTAAAACATAAATCATTATGGGCCCAAAAAAGTTCTATCTTAAATTTTTAGTGCCTTCTATACAAATTATATGTAGCATAGAGAATTGACCATCCCTACCATTTCCTGAGGTGTGACCTACTTAAGTTTTGGATGAGCCATTTTTTTTGGCTCATGGCTTAACACCAGCTCGCGAACCTTATGAGTAAACTAGCTGTAACAAAGTAAAATCCAGTGGCACTATTGAGCTTTTGGTTACCAAGATCACTCCCTCAAGAAGGGGTGCAAGGTAAGAAATTCGCATCCAACCTGGCTCACCATATTCCTCCTGGGTTTTATAAGGTGTTGTACCACAATATTAGACAGAGTAGATTTTCATCCAAATTACATCTTAGATGGTGATCTCAACCGTTCATGTTGTCAATATTATCTTAGTAGAAATCATGATTTTATAATCATACTCTATCGATGATCAAAATCTTTAATTCTTGGATTTAATATGAGTTATTCAAATTCATCTTAATAGATTATCATTCATTAAAATGTTTCTTGGGATGGCCCATGCAACATATAATATATAATATGGAAAAAAAAGAAAGAAAAAGAAAACCCGCCTCATGCGATAGCGATGGGACATGGGAACCCTATCTAACACAACCCATTCTTATTGGTATTCAAACTTAAATAGCTAAATTATCATTTATCAATGGGTTGAAATAATCTATCTTTTAATCTCTCTTTTTTTCTTTATTCTTTTTTTAATTACTATCTTTCTTACAAACTGGGACCATCGTATAAACTATTTGAATCATAAAGTATAAAACAGATTCGAAGTCTAAAGTCTCCACCTATCATGCTACAGTAAGTCATGGTATGTTACAACAAAGCTCGCCAAGCATCCCAAATGTGAAGAGTAGGAATGGGTCCTATAAGGATGTTTTTGTTACATTTACTCAGTCGAATTTCACTAGTTTATTTTAGAATATTATTTCAAATATAAAGGAATACAAAAGTTAAGTAGGCTATAACACAAGAAATAGTAGGGTTGGAAATGCCCACAATTGAAACCTTCGTCGGCTTACCAAGACTTATCTCATCTAGTAGTAGAGCTGGGCATCGAGTCAAGTTAAATTGAGTTAGGGCTGACCTGACTCGATTCGGTTTTGAAATAGACTTGACCTGAACTCGACCCAACTCGATACCGAGTCCACAATGACTGAGCTAATCCAAGTTCCAGGTCTGGCCTGGACTAATCCGGACCGAGTCCAACCTAGTCACAAGTACTGAGTCGGGTTGAGCCAGGTCAGATGCAACAGATATCCACCTATTCAAAATCTAGGCGAACTTGCCATAATTGCAGCCTCCCCATCCACTACGCGCATATCTTAGATCTGAAATGTCATATCTAAGTTATACACACACGAGTCAGGTTTTAGACTCAGTCGAGTCAATACTGAGTTGGATTTTGGGTCAAGTCGAGTCAAGTTACTGGGTGACCCGAATTCGACTCGGTTTGAATTCAGATTGGACGAAGTCTACTCGATTAGGATAGACTCACCTACTCGGCTCCTATCAAGCCAGGTTTGAACGAGTCTACGAGTCGAGTTGGCCGAATCGGGTGGTCATGTGTCCCGTGCTCAGCGCTATCCAGCAGCACGTTCATCGGGCTGATTCTCACCTGAATGAAGCAAAAAAAAAAGATATCAGCGCGAACCAAAACATCTGTAGTCCAGATAAGATTTCAATGGTCGGCATTAAATCTCTACCATTTCTTGTGGCATGGCCCACCTGGGTTTTGGATTTCCTTCGTTCCTGGGCTCGTGCCATAAAATTAGCTGGAGAAATGGATGGAACGAGTCAATATAATACAAACATTACGGTTGGCCCGGAGAGCTTGAGCTTAGAGGGATTCCCATGACACCGGTTTCACTTGGAAAGTAGCTTCTGAAATTAAGGCCGTTGACGACAAATGAATGGCTGACAGAAGTTGACCTGTGGTCCAGGTTCATGACATACGTTCAGCCCACCTGACAATCAGATGTGACAGTTGTTTTAACATAGTCCACAAGTTGGTGGGACCGGCTGATGAATGGCTCCGACTGCGCTCATGCATGCCTCGCGAGTACACGCGCGATGCACTTGCATTTATTGTAACGAGGAAATTGTAATTATACATTTGATGCTCCGGCGGAGTATGATGCTATATACGCATGCAAATGAAAATTGCATACGTACGTGGAATATGTATCAACAGTCTAATTAGCTGTATACAGTATAGATGGATAATAACCCAAACCTTGCACGGAATATGTGATAATAGCAACTTGATTTATTGGAATTTATATAAAAGTTTAGAAAGGAAAGCATCCAACGGTCCGGATTCAACAAAGAAAAACTAAATAATTGAAGTAAAATTCACATGATTAATATAATTTTTAGGTGTATGCCCCGCGTAAATTGGGTCCCACTATTTGAACGGTTCAATTTGAAATAAATACATGCTGGACGTACCATCATATAACGCTCGGGCTGGACAGTACCATCCGTGTGTTCAGTTTGCACGATCTGGTTACATGGTTCCATGATCCAAACCGTTAATATGAAGGTCCTCCCCGTGGACGGCATATAAACCGAAAGTCGCCTGGATTGGAAGATCCCATCCGTATAATGCAGAATCATGACCCCACTAGTCTCCACAAACTGAACGCTATAGTACAAATCACAAGCATGCAGCCCGAGCACTGCATTGTATAGAAGCGGATTGCGAGGTGACCTAGCCACCACGGATATCCCTGGTGGCAGGCACTGTGGGGCCAGCATGATGTAAACGTTTTATCCATGCAGTCCATCCGTTTTTGTCGGTTTATTTTAGTGGATGATCCTAAAAATGAATCAGATCCAACGCTCAAGTGGACCACATCACAGGAAAGAGTGGAGATTGAACGCCTACCATTAAAAACTTCTTGGGGGGCCACAAAAGTGTTGAATAAGCTTATATATGTGTTTTCCCTTCATCCATCCTGATCTTTGTGACATGATGAACATGTTGGATGGCAAATAAATGTCATGGTGGGCATTAGGAAAGTTTCAATGGTTGGTTTCATAATCTCCACTGTTTCCTGTGGTGTGGTCCACTTGAGCTTTGGATCTCCTTCATTTTTCAAATCATGCCCTAAAATGATATGGCAAAACGGATGGACAGAATAGATATAAAACAAATACATCATGGTAGACCCCACAGTGCCTGCCAATAGGGATGTCCTGTGTATATTAGTTCATTGTCGTTGCATAGGGGATTCGGACACACGTGTCAACTAGTCAAGCGTGCGCGTCTCCTGGTCCAAAAGATCAAGATGTGCTATATCATGTCACATAGGATCCGCTGTTGCTCCGGATCAAGCGATTATCAGGTGGGCCCACCATGTGCATCCCCTATTCCAAAATTCAGGCTTGTATACTACGATACATTGAATGAGGGACCGTTGGATTATCCATTCTTCTCAAATATGGCACACCAAAAGAGTGGAGCTGCTTGATTTTAGGCCAAGGCATCCCCACGAAGGAAGTTCCTGTGCGAGGATGCTGTGTGGGGCCCACCTAGATGGTTTTGATAAATCCACCCGTTCATCCGTTTTGAGAGATCATTTCATAACGTGAGACCAAAAATTAAGTGTATCCACCCCTCAAGTGAGCACCGTTGAAGCATTCTTATGGCCATAAAAGTTTTGTATCAACATATATTTTTGGTGTTTTCACTTCGTCCCATTGGGAATGACCTTATAAACGGTTTGGATAGCATATAAAAATCAAGGTGGAGCCCAGTAAGGTTTCAACAGTAAGAATTTTTTTCTCCAAGTTTACCTCTCGTGTGACCTACTTGAGTTTTGTATCCACCTCATTTTTGTTCCAACGTCCTAAAATTATATCATAAAACGGATGGACGGAATGGATTTCTCACATACATTTCAGTGGGCCCCACCCATCATCCCTGCGCAGAAACTTCCTGCGAAATCCTGGAACATCACCGCCCCTTGAAAATGACATCTGGAGTTATGTAAATGCCTGCAGGGCAGGAAGTGGGTCCCACTTGATAGATTTAGAGGGGCCGGTGATGAAGTGGGGCCCACTTTGAACATCAGTGACGATGATCATGAGCATATTCAGATAAAGAGAGTTACCTATTTTCGAAGAAAGGACACGAAAATACAGCAATTGCGTAAGAGTTATTGGACGCGGATTGCGTCCTACCCCTGCCCGGATGGTAATCCGTCCGGGCAGGGCTCTGTGAGGTCCACGGTATTGTAAGTGTTTTATCCACGCCGTTAAGTGCTTTTTTCCGATAATTTTAATATGTTGGCCGAAAAATGAGGTGGCTTTATTTTTTGGCCCATACATTAAAATTATCCAAAAAAAAGCATTTAACTGCATAGATAAAACACTTACAACACCGTGGACCCACAGAGCCCTGCCGGGCGGGGGTAGGACGCAATCCGCGTCCAAGAGTTATTACGTTCAAAGTCCATTACGTGGAGTTTTCATGCCGTCTTTTTCTTCTTTTACTAAATCCAAGTGCAGTTTAGTCAATTTCTCCAATTTCAAATCAATATTATTGATTTAGTTTTGCTTAGATACATTGTGGCCATCTAGTGGGGCCCACATGCTGATATGCTACGATGATTTGAACGGTCCATGTTATCATTATATACTTCTGTATAAACACTTCATAGGAATCTTAGCCATTGATTTTAGAGTTGACTGAGAGCCACAGAAAATTTTCTTTTTCACTGCTATATTCATCCATGAAAATATATGGCATGGTGGGCTAGATAGCATGAGAGTCTATAAAATGGATGGTTGTGATCCTTAGACCACTCAACATATGGTCCTCCATTGCCAATGACACACACTAATAGTCAATTATGACATGCTGTAGAAAAATTCTTACACATTTGGTACAAGTAACAACAAAATTATAAGAGAAAAGAGTCCAATCGAAAACTAAATGCTAAAGAGAAAAATAATAAATAATAATTAGTATATATAGTTTCATGTAGTTTAACAAACTACGATAAGTCTATTTCCACTAACAAGAAAAATAAAAATACAAAATAAAAATACAAGTTCCTTCTCTCTCTTATTTTCTTCCATTACACAAGGTATCTCTCATGAAAGAATATTCCAAAAGATGTACTCCCTTTCTACACATGTTGTTGGGACTTGCAGATGCACCTAAAATCAAGTAAAGTAATCACAATTGTACAAACAATTCAAACAAAGAATAATTTGAAATTTATATAAAAAAAATCATTGTAGAAAAAAAACCACGGCATAAAACGATGAGTAAAGCACTATAAAAGTAATATAACAAGAAATAAATAATCTTATTAATTCGAACAACCCCTCAAATCTCCTTTTAATCCCTAGGTAAGCCCTTAAACCCTTAAGAACAGCTTTGAAAGCCCTAAACCCCTCCCTAATCTCGATTACACCAGGAATATATACCATCCAACCAGAATAGGAAACAAATTGATCACTTACACAATTCTGTTCACACCTTGAATGGGACCTTTGATGGAATCAACAGCCATTGAGGACTAATCGATAACATCGAAGATCCTTCGATGCCATAAAGTAGCAACTTCCAAAACTTTCCAGCAATCCACTAGGATTTTTCCATATTTTCTTGATGGGATCAAGCCTTTGTCGAAAGCTCAGTTAACAAGCTATAGAGTTTGGATTCCGTAGGATGGAATTGCATTTGGTCCCGTGCAAAGTCCATCCAACATTTGGAGATGGGAGGGAGTTTGGGATGAATTGCATTTGGTCCCACATGGGATTTCCAGTGGATTTTGAAATCCACTTCACATGTGGACCCCACATTGATGCATGTATTTTATCAATGCTGTTGGGGACAAAATGTGCTAAGTTTAAAAAGACTCGGATTCAGTTCCTCGGATCACCGAGGGACACATTGATCTGAGGGAAGAATATGAGACGACGAAACCGAAGCAACAGCCGAGTCGGTCTGGAAGACAAAGCTGAGATAACAGTTAAGTCGGTTCGTATGACTTATTAGCAGCTAAGGTATGCCTCGGCCGATCCACTTCGGATTAATTGAACGAAGGAAGGATGGCGCAAAAACAAGATGTCACCCCGAGTATCTCGGGATAAGATTTTCTGTTACGGAAATCACGAGATTGCATAAACGGGAAAATATCTAATCCCCGTGATATCGAGAGAAGATCTCGTTTTTGTCATCAAGAGAAGAATCCTCGTACAATAGAGAAGATTTCACATCTATAAATGGAGTGGCCCAACCACAACAGGAGGTACACAAATCTTTCTCCCAAAACCTATCATTATCGTAAGACCCATATTCCTAGCCTGACTTGGCATCGGAGGGTCCCCTGCTCTAGCCAGGGTCTCCTTTGTTGGTTTCTTGTGCAGGTGATCGAGGATCTTAAGAGGGTAGACCAGATTTTGGCATCAACAGTTTGGCGCCGTCTGTGGGAACTGCTTACGAAAAGTCATCTTACGCTCTCCCCATGGTGACGACTCGTTGGACGGTTCCAAAAGAGGATCAGAATGAGATCGCGATGACAGGGCCATCGGGTCCAATGGCAAATCCGGCGGCCCGGAACCTACCTAACAATCGCCAACGAACCGTGGCCGGAGCAAGTAATAACCAAGAGGGTCGTAATAACGGAGGCTGGACCAAGAGGTTCAGGAAATACGGTCTGATGTAAATATGATGAAGCAAATGTTAGAGCGAATGTATCAGCAAATGCAGCCACCTTTGCCTCCCCAAGGGGAAACAACGCACATCCCGACCGCGGTAGACCCTCAGCCGTCCGCGCCGCAGTCGCTCCGCCCGAGTCAACCCCGAGGTGTTCCCGAGCCGCCTCCAGCCCAATCAGCTAACGCCGCATTGCCCCCAACTGATCTTCGGCATGAAATAGATAGAAGAAGACGTAATCGACCTCCGATAGAGGATACAGCGGAAAGCGGCGAACCTTGGAAAGCCGATATCCAAGACTTTAAAAGAGAAGTGCGAGAAGAAATGGCAGATACAGATATGAGGCAAGGACGAAGTGCATACCCGGCCAGATCCGAGGCAAGAGCACCCCTTTTGTTGACGAAATAATGCAAGCTCGGTTGCCCGAGAGGTTTCGATTACCACAAATCACTCCTTTCACCGGCAAAACCGACCCGACAGAGCATATTGAATGCTTCAAAACCTACATGGAGCTCCATGATGCCTCGGACGCGGTGATGTGCCGAGCCTTTTCCCTTACGTTGACCGACGTAGCTCGGCTGTGGTTTAAACAGCTGAAACAGAAGTCCATCAGCTCGTTCACTGAGCTAAGTGACGCCTTTCTCACCAATTTCATCGGTGGAAAAAAAGAAATTGAAGCCCCCTGCTCATTTGAATAAATAATCCAGAAGCAGGGAGAGCTATTGAAAGATTACATCAAGCGTTTTAATTTCGAATCTCTTCAGGTACGACAACATTCAGAAGAAATAGCGCTCAACGCTCTCATGCAAGGAGTTAGAGACAAGCCATTTTTGGCGTCTCTAGACAAAAATCCGCCCGACACTTTGGCAGAATTTATGACACGGTCGGATAAATATGCAAACACCGAAGAAGCACGGATCATGCGTGAAACCAAATCTTTGGTCAAAGAGCCGGCCAAAAAAGAAGCCGACTCGACCGAAGGTAAGAAACGCAAAGATGATCAAACCCGCGACGAGCGACGAATGGGCAAACGACCAGATCGGAGATTTTCCATATATACCCCCCTGAACAAAACTCAGGAGCAGGTGTTGATGGAAATCAAAAGTGAAGACTTTGTCAACTGGCCCGATAAGCTCAGAAGTAACCCTAATCGGCGGGACAAGAACAAATACTGTCATCATCATCGTGATCACGGACACAACACTAGCGACTGCCGCCACTTAAAGGAAGAGATCGAACGACTCATAAAAGAAGGCCGACTCAAAGAACATGTGGTCAAGACCGGAATAGCCGAGGGACGTCAGATCGAAAGACAACCCATGGAAGAAATTTGGACAATCATCGGTGGTCCACGGGGCGGGGGTGATTCAAACAACGCTCGGAGGAATCATGCGAGGAAGCTCAATCAGCCTGAGTCCGAGCTCTTGATTATAGGTCGACCTGCAAAAGAAAAGAAAAGGGAGAAATATTGCATTACATTCACAGAGGAAGATGCCCGAGGGATCCATCACCCTCACGACGACGCGTTAATCGTCACCTTGACTATCGCCAACCGGAGAGTATTCCGAATACTCGTTGATACGGGGTCATCTGCAGATGTGCTATTCACTCAGGCGTTCGATAAGATGGGAGTGGAACGATCCACACTACGTCCCGTTCGGACCCCGTTAGTCAGTTTTTCCGGAGGACAAGTACTGCCCGAAGGGATTATCTCGCTGCCGCTCACCGCTGGTAGTGCCCCATATCAGAAAATGATAATGGTCGATTTTTTGGTTGTCAATCAACCTTCAGTATACAACACCATACTTGGCCGACCTTCCTTAAGTCTTCTGCAGGCCGTGGTATCCACATACCATCTTCACTAAAATTTCCGACTGACTCGGGAGTAGGTGTTGTAAAAGGAGACCAGCAAGATGCGAGGCGTTGTTACATGATAGATGTAAAAGAATCTGCCGACGGAAAGACAGTCAACGTATCAACGATTGAATCGTTGGACCCACGAGGCGAAAGTCACGACGAGGGAACAGGGCAGCCAGTTGAAGATCTTATCTCAATCCCCTTGCTCGAGACAGATGAGTCCAAGACAGTGCGAATTGGCTCGTCCCTACGACCCCCCTTGAAGGATAAGTTGATAGCCCTGCTGCGCAGGTATGCCGACATTTTCCTGGAGTCATGCCGATATGCCCGGGATCGATCCGTCTATAATTACTCATTGTCTCAACATTGATCCGTCTTATCGGCCGATCCGACAGAAGCGACGACCGCTCGGCCTTGAACGATATGCCGTCATTGAAGAAGAAGTCAGCAAGCTCCTCCAGGCTAACTTTATAGAGGAGATACAATATCCGGAATGGGTCGCGAATGTCGTGCTCGTAAAGAAGCCTAACGGGAAATGGCGAGTCTGTATTGATTATACTGACATAAATAAAGCCTGCCCGAAGGATAGCTTTCCGCTCCCAAGGATAGATCAGCTAGTAGATAGTACCGCTGGACATGAACTTCTCAGTTTCATGGACGCGTATTCAGGGTATAATCAAATGTAATGCATCAAACAGATAAATCAAAGACTACCTTTGTCACTGACAAAGGTCTTTATTGCTACCGAGTGATGCCATTTGGTTTGAAGAATGCCGGGGCAACTTACCAAAGGGTAGTTAACAAAATCTTTGCTCGGCTGATAGGTCGTACCATGGAAGTATACATCGACGACATGCTCGTCAAAAGTGTACACGCGGCAGACCATGTAGATGACTTGGAAGAAATGTTTCTCATCTTACGAAAATTTCGGATGAAGTTAAATCCGAGTAAATGTGCCTTTGGCGTAAGTTCTGGAAAGTTCCTCAGATTCCTGGTTAGCCAGCGAGGGATAGAGGCAAACTAGAGAAAATAAAAGCGTTGCTCGATATGGAATCTCCAAAAACCATCAAAGATGTCCAAAGGTTAACCGGACGAATTGCAGCACTTAATCGGTTCTTATCCAAAGCCACGGATAAATGTCTCCCCTTCTTCAAACAGTTGAAGGGTCGACAGACAATGGACTGGACAGAAGAATGTGAAGTGGCGTTTCAGCAATTAAAATCATGCCTCAGATCCCCACCTCTCCTATCAAAGCCCGAATCAGGAGAGTCTTTGCTCCTCTACTTAGCAGTATCAGAGGCGGCAGTTAGTTCGGCCCTGATTCGAGAATCCGAAGGAAAGCAGCTGCCGGTTTATTATGTTAGCAAAGCATTATTGCCTGCAGAAACAAGATACCCACACTTGAAAAAAGTAGCATTGGCTCTAATAACTTCTTCCCGCCGACTTAGGCCGTATTTCCATGCCCACACCATCATCGTGATAACCGATCTTCCACTCCGCCATGTTCTGCAAAAACCAGAGGCATCTGGCCGACTCACGAAATGGGCGATCGAACTGAGTGAATTCGACATTCAATACAGACCGAAAGCGGCGGTCAAAGGACAAGCCGTAGCAGATTTCATTGCAGAAGTAACGCCGTCAGACGACCTCTCAGTCGACATTATTCCGAGAATGCTGCCGTTCCGATATGCCCTGTTATATGGAAATTGTTTGTCGACGAATCTTCCAACTCTAAGGCAAGTGGGGCCGGAATAGTGCTGGAAACCCCCGATCATACATATATGCAGTATGCCTTACGACTTGGGTTCCAAGCGACAAACAATACAGCGGAATATGAAGCATTGTTGCACGGCCTCCGACTCGCAGCTAGCATGGGAGTTACGCACCTAAACGTGTTCAGCGATTCTCAGTTGGTCGTTAATCAAGTTACCGGTGTATATCAGACACGGAAAGATCAATTAAAAGCGTATATGGAAAAGCGAAAGAAATGATCAGCGGATTTCAGCTCTGCCTTGTACTCGGATCCCTCGTACAGAGAACAGTAAAGCCGATCTATTAGCGAAGCTCGCCTCCGCCGATGAAGATGACATACCCCGGTCTGTTCCTATCGAATACGTTGCTAAACCGAGTATAAACGAACACCATTAGCTCGGTCGTCAACACAATCGATCAGAGCTTCCTGGGTCGATCCAATCATCCAATATCTCGATAAAGGTAAGCTGCCTGACGATCGCACTGAGGCTCGGCGAATATAAAATCCGAGCCTCCCGTTATACCATGCTCAACGGAACTCTGTACACAAAAAAGGATTCTACGCTCCATTGTTGCGGTGTGTCTCAAACCCAGCGAAGCAAACTATGTGCTAGGCGAAATCCATGAGGGAATCTGCGGAAATCACTCTGGAGGGCGATCTCTCGCCCAAGGTTTTACGACAGGGATATTATTGGCCTACGATCCAACACGACGCTCGTAAGCTCGTCCAAAGATGCGACAAATGTCAGAGGTCGCGCGGTTATTCCGAGGCAAGCTCCCGAGACACTAACGCCGATGACTGGTCCTTGGCCCTTTGCACAGTGGGGGATCGACATTATAGGCCCACTACCAATGGGAAAAGGTCAGACCAAGTTTGCTGTGGTGGTGGCAGTGGACTATTTCACAAAGGTGGCCGAGGCAGAGCCATTGGCAAAAATAATCAAGCAGAAGATCATAGATTTTGTATGGAAGAATATAATCTGCCGGTTCGAGTACCCCGCACCATCATTACCGATAATGGAAGGCAGTTTGATAATAGAAGTTTTCGTGAAATGTGCGACAACCTCGGAATCAGAAACGTATATTCTTCCCCTCATCATCCTCAGACTAATGGGCAGGTTGAGGCAGTCAACAAAATCATCAAGCAACATCTCCGGACCAAGCTTGACCGGGCCAAAGGAACGTGGGCCGAAGAACTCTCGAAAATTCTTTGGGCCTATCGGACTACGGCTCGGACCGCGACAGGAGAAACTCCTTTCTCACTCGCCTATGGCTCGGAAGCCGTCACACCCGTTGAAATCGGATTACCTTCGGCCCGAGTCATTTCGTTCAACGCGGAAGAAAATGAAGAACTATTAGCTCTCGGGCTCGACCTCCTGGACGAGCAAAGGGAAATGGGCACGATTGCGTACGGAAGCCCGGCAACAACAAGTGGCCCGATTTTTCAATGCTCGAGTCAAAATCAGGACGTTCCGAATGGGAGAGAATGGTTCTCCGAAAAGTGTTTGCCAACACAAAGGAACTTGGATCGGGCACATGGTCGGCCAATTGGAAAGGACCTAACAAGTCATTCGGAAACCGCGACCAGACATCGGTATGATACAGACTCTAAACCATTCCGACCAGGAACATATCGGCTAAAAGATCTAAATGGACAGTCATTGCCTCATCCTTGGAACGCTGAGATCTTAGGATTTATTATCCTTGACTCGGCACTCAAAGCTTGTCAAGAAAGGTTGGAACCAAGTTAGATGAATAAACCAAGTGTTTCCTTTCATAAACCAAGTGTGTTTTTTCATTTACATTCTATATGGGTTTTTCTTAAAAAAAAAAAAAAAAAAACACAAAACTGGGCCTGATCATTGCCCTGAGGCGTCCCCAGATGGACCGGCATCGTCCCCATTCGTGACATCAGCAGCTTCCGGATTTTCAGACTCTGAGGTCCTGTCCTCGAGTCGGACAGGTCGAGATCAGGAAAAGCTTTTTTCATGTCCTTGACGCATTCTAAATATCCGCTTGGAATAGGCGGTCTCTCTCGTCTTCAAACTCCGCAGATTCGAGGAAAGTTTGGACTGCATGATCTCTGGCTTTTTCGGCCTCCTGAGTCTTCTCATTGGCTTGCTGGATAAGCCCCGCCGCCTCAAGTTTAGCCCGAGCCAGATTGTCCGCACAGGAAGTGTGAACGGCGAGAATTCGTCGGTTTTCCTCTTCAGCCTGGGAGAGGAGAGCCAACACCCGAGCTATCTCGGCTTGCGCTTCATCGAGAGCTCTCCCGGAAATAACCGCCCCCGCTTTTGCATCTTCGGCAGCTTTCCGAGCGAGGGCCGCTTCGCCCATTAGGACACCAACTTGTATTTCAGCGTTCTCGCGCCTTCCCTCGGCCTCCGACAATAGGGCCTGTAGCCGGTGGGCTGAAGACAGTTCCTTACTGGCCTTAACCAAGCAGGGAGCATGTTCAAAAAGCACCCTCGCCGCATGACCGACGGTTTGTGTCGTAGGAGCATTGTAGAGGCTGATGAACTCTTTTTCACTCCCATGGGCTAAGGCCCAAGGAACCATCCCCGACACCACCGTCCGCAAGACGGACGACTCTTCTTGGCTCGGCTCCTCCCTTCTGGAGGATGTCGCTCTCGTCTCTTCCCCTCTGGAGGATGTAGTCCTCACCTCCTCTCTCGGGACATCTGCCGCAACATGTCCCGAGTCTGGCGCCGCGGCGTGAGCCTCCATAGCCGTGACCTCCGTAGCCTCCGGTCTCTCTTCCGGATCAGAAATCATGACGACTGGAGGGGTGGAAGAACTAACGGGCTCTTTCTCCTTCCGCACTATTTTCGGCCTTTGCGGTCGCGGTTCCGACAGAAGACCGAGCGCGGGGGAGCTTTAATCTTTGAGACTGCCCTAAGCGGAGGCCGAGCTCCAGTCATCTCTGATGGGGCTGAGTCAGGGACAACTCTAAGATGAGGCCGAGCTTCGGCCAAATCTGAAAGAAAGATGAAGCAAGTCAGAAAATATCCGAAAACACATAAAGATTCATCTTCAATTACCTGTGACGGCCGAGTCTAGACCTGCAAGATGAAGGCGCTCGGGCTGCAGAAGCACCTTCCAGGACCTATCCGTAGGGTCCAAAGCCTTCAACTCCTTGATCCGAGCTAAGGCACTGGATCCGAGCTTTTGGCGTTTCTTCGGGATATTTGCCAGATACAAATTCATCAGGTTCAAGACAATGTGAGAAAGAAAAGGGCAAAGGCCGTGTCAAAAGAAACGCCGAATCACCTGCTTTTTGGAACGCCCGAGGAACACGAGCCTCATACGGCCCGGACTCAGCCGTCTCCCATCGACCGCAAGCCAAAAACCAACGTTCTCTCCAATGTTTGTTGGAAGTGGGAGGATCGGTTATTAAGGATCCGCCTCCGCCCCGCCAGGCAGCAAAGACATAAAAGCCAGGATAGTTCGGATTTACACGAACTTGGTATAAGTGGAGGAATTCGTCGACAGATAGAGGCGGCTTGCCCTCAATTCGGCCCACAGACACTGCACATCCAAATAAGTTCCTCCACCCATTCGGGACTATCTGCCCCGGGGCTATCCGAATCCGAGACAAAACGCCTCGGACAATGGGCTGGAGGGGCAGACGCAAGCCGCATTGCATCGCGACTTGGTAGATCGCGACCGCCCCAGCAGGAGGGTGGTC